>JAQQAE010004901.1:0-18226 GCA_029823295.1 Pseudamia nigra | reverse complement strand
TTCAAGTTATTTCTGTGACCATTGTGGGTTTTTCTGTCATTTACAGAGGGGACCAACAATTTTATCCACGTCTGTATGTAACTAAAGGAAGAGTACTGATACCTCACTGGGACTGCACAGTTAAGGTGAAATTATTAGCCCTCCTTTGAAGTGTTTTTTCTGATATTTTCCTCAGTTTGTGTTTCAAATAGTGCAAGTATTTAAAAGCATGATATTTTTTATTTAGAAACAGTAAGTTATTTTATTTGTAAAAAAAACAGAAATATTTTGGGAAAACATAAATGACCAGGGTCAATATCATAAACCCCAGAACTGACCTTTTTATTCATGCATAGCACAAACCACCACTCATTGACTGAGTAATGGTCTAAGTGTGTGAACTAAATTTAAAACTGAACATTTGACTAATATTCACTTCAGAAAGAATTGATGCATCACTTGTAAAAGCATCAAGAGATCAGTTAAAATGTGACAAGAAGAAGTGTTGATGGACACAAAGCAGGAGAAGGATTTACAAAGTTATCAAACCATTTCCAAGTATCCAGAACTGGAGTGAATGATAAGAACAAAAAGAAAGAGCTTTAAATCTGTGACTTTCTTCCATTAGTCCCTGTCGCAGTGTCAGACCTGAAGCTGGACAACAACGGCAGCTCTGACAGTCTGTTGGCATCGTGGGCGGCGCCTGAAGGAGGTGTGCAGGAATATGTGGTGACACTGACGGCCCTGGGATCCCCTCCACTGGAGCACCACCTGGCTCCAACCTACACCCAGCTCATCTTCCAGGGACTGATCCCAGGACGCAGCTATCAGCTAACCGTCACCACCACGGCGGGAGAAAAGAGCAGTGAGGCCAGGACCACCGCCAGAACAGGTACACACACCCCCTGTAAACACAGTGTGGGCAGTGACGGATGCAGGGGGATAAATGTCACTGCTGTGGGCCATATCAGCTGGGCATACACTCATTTTTAATGGAGTTATCACAGGTTAATTGTATTGTTGTCTTGAGAACACAAAAGTCTAATCTCTCAACAAAAAAGAGTTTTAGTCCAGAGCAAAAGTTGGAGAATCCACAGTTGGTAATAATTCATAAAACACACAAAAGATGTAAGAAGCTGAAAAGGTAAAGTGTAAAAGTCAAAATAAACTAAATGGACTCGAAAGGTGAAAACAACATAAATGATGTAAAACATGCAAAAATGGTTTAAGGGTCGCAGTAAGATGCAAATTATGTCAAAGATACAAAAAGACAAAAAAAATATACAGTCTCTGAGGTCATGGTTTAGAATTTAGTTCCTTTGGTGTATTTTGAAAAGGCACAAAGTTCTGGGTTTTATTAGACTAAATAAAAGACAAGTCTGAACTCTTTTTATGGTGATTAAATTGCAACTTTAATGTGAATGAGAGAATTAAGTAAAACGAATAAATGTAATAAATCCCAAAAGAGAAAAATTAATTGTTTAGCGTGCTACATCTTCATCAGTAAATATGACGATGATAGTGACATGATAATGATCACTTTTCACAGAGGAATTTTCGCAGGTGTTCAGTGTTTCTTATCGTTTTTTAGTCCCGGAGGCAGTGTCTGGACTCTACATGTCAGCTGTGAGAGACAGCAGAGCACTGATGGTCTCCTGGACGCCCCCTAGAGGTGACTGGGAGAAGTACAGTGTGCTGCTGTGGAACGGTTCATCTCTGTTGCTGAACAAGACAGTCAGCAAGATAGTCAGACAGCACCTGATCCCGGCATCCAGCTTCGGCCTGGTGCCTGGTCGACTGTATCGGGCAGAGGTCATGGTGCTCAGCGGGCCTTTGGGTAACACTGCACACTGTGACGGACGCTTGGGTGAGTTTTTACTGATTTTGAGTTTAATATTGATAAAGTCACTTGAGCATCACTGAGCAGGACCTAAACGTGGACTCATTCTGTACTCAAGAAGAACAGGTACTTGTGCAAGAAAAGACTCTAGTAGAAGTAGAACTAACTCAATCTCTTTACTCCAGTTAAACTGTAAAAGTGCAGTGTGTGAAATGAAGTCACACTTTTAAAGTATTTCTATATTTCTACAGGCAGTTTTTGTGCAAAGCTAGATGTTTAAAAGCAGCAACAGACTGCTGTTTTTAAGTTAAGTTATCTTTATTTCTCACATACACATATTTATGAGATTTTTCCTCTGCATTTGACCCATTCCATTGGGGAGCAGTGGGCAGCTGCTGTGCAGCTTTCAGGGAGCATTTGGGGGGTTGACGGCCTTGTTCAAGGTCCCACAGTGGTGATGATGATGAGGGTGGGGACAGATGGTGGCCTTCACCTTCCCCAACCAGATCTCTTACCAGTCTGGAGATTCGAACCGGCAGCCGTCCTGTCAGAGGCCCACTTCTCTCTCTAAGCCATCACTGCCCCCCGTTACATGTCTAGATTTGCATCCCTTTACTCTATACATGAAGAAAATATTGAAGGACCCATTGTGCACATGCAATATGAACATTTACCTCCAAGTAGATGGTAAGGAGCCAAGGAAAACAAAGGTTTCAAATTTCTTTTATGCCCACATCCATGAACTGACTCAGCAAACTTATGTCTTTGTTCATTTAAGCTCCTTCCCTCAGGCTCCCTTTTCAGACTTCCACCAATCAAAACCCACAGATACAAGTGTTCCTTTAATCCCACTGCTACTGTATCTCCTTCCTTAACTCTGGGAGGAAAAGGTAGTGACTTACAGTGTTTTCCTGTTCACTGATTCCAAGTGAAATTTTATGATTTTACCTGTGACCTAGCTTATGATTTAAGATTTTTAACTGGTTATTTATACAGTTTGTTTATATTTGTATTCGTATCTGTTTACATCTGTGTTTAGTGTGTTTAATATTGGTACCTCTTGTTTGTTTTTAATGTGACTACCATGTTGAATGTTTTAATGTTCCTCGGTCTTGCATACAAATACAGTAGCCCCACTGGGGACAAATAAAGGTGTTGAAATTGAGTTGAAATTATTATTCTTTTAGTCCAGCTTATTTTTCACTTTTATTTGCATTATTTCAACACTTTCTTTTAATACTTTCACCAAAGGTCATCTGTCCTCTTATTTGTTTTCCTATTTATTATTATGCCTGTTGTGTTATGTATTTATTGTCATGTCCCGATGTTGTACAGTACTGTCTGGTTACAACACTGTATGGAAACCTGTGTTGTATTTTTGCCAGCATGTCTGTAACACAGGATCGCTGCTCAACCATTTCCCTGAGAAGATGATAAACACTATCTCGTCATAAGTGAACCTTATACCATCCCTGTCGGTATTGGTTCTCCTCATTAAATCTGTTGCACCTACGGAACACGGCAGCTCATATTGTTCAGGGTTGAATTTTTTTGCAGTTTTTTTCGTCAGTATTCGAATTTTTTGTCGTCAGGAGCGGTCGTTGTCCGAGGTTCCACTGTAAAGGCCACTTGAAGTACTTTATAGATACTGTGTCAGTCATGACTCTAAAAACCCATGCCTATCCCAAAAACCCATGATGCAAAAATTGCACAACACGTATCTAATCATCTAATTAACTGAACTAATCCTTTAAGTCAGTCGTGGGTCAAATACTGGGTTGGGCCCCAAAAGTGGGTCATAGACTTGCTGTGATGCATTGTAAAGTATCACAGACTTACACCAGGCAGATATTTGAAGGTTACTTAGTTTACATAGTCTTGTTTTGTTAATACTGTATTCATTAATTTAGATTAAAAATAAATTTTATAATTGGTAATTGGTAAATTTTTTTTTGTTTAACTTTTTTAATGTTTTTGTGTGTTCCATATTTGAATGCAGTGATAAAAATTTGTGCTGCGTTCAAAAACTACATTGATTATATGTTTTTCACTTAGAAAAAATAAATTGTCTGGTTTGTAGTCGATACAAGTGGGTGTGGTCCTGATGACCACTGGAACATGTAGGTTACAGAGTGGGACCAATTGAGAACCACTGATTTAAGTTATACCACAATTACTCAGTGTGTTGTCTTACATAATATATTTGCATCTCTTGTCATTCTGCAGCCCCTCGACCTGTCCAGCCACTTCTCGTCCGTCACAGTGATGAAACCATGATGAAAGTCGTGTGGAGTCGACCTGTTGGTGAGTGGGAAGGCTTCACTGTGGTCCTCAGACAAGCAAATGGCATCGTATCTCAGAGGAATCTCTCTTGGGAGGCCAGAGAGTGCACGTTCAACACCCTGACCTCAGGACGCCAGTACACCATCACTGTGACCTCCAACAGCGGCAACCTGACCAGCTCCGCCTCCGTGACCGGACGGACCAGTATGTCTTTTTCATTTAAAATGTTTAACTTAGACTTCCAAATCCAGATATCATTTTCTTAGCGACCACCATCCCTGGGTACAGAGCAATTGTTATGCAGTTTTAATTCAAAAATACAATAAATAGGTAACAGACAATATACAAACAAAAACAGCCTCAACTAGTGACAAAATGCTTATAAATACTTGTGTAGACTCTTTTCCATTTTAAGCTGCTTTTAAGTGGAAAAAAAAAACTTTACAACAAACTCAATCACATGTGAAATCATCAAAATAGATGCATATAACTTTCTTTTGGCTCCATATCAGGACAGTCTCTGCTGATACTTCTGAAAAACCCTGGCTTTGACACCAAGCACTGAAATTTTTGACACAGTTTCTATGCTCAACATCGACACTCAGCATCAGTATCTTTGTGTTTTCAGCTCCAGCACAGGCCACGAAGCTTCAGGTTTCCAACGGCGGCACCATTGACAGCCTTCAGACACAGTGGGAACGAGCCTCCGGGGATCTGGACTCCTATCGAGTCCTTCTGGTCCACGACAGCAGTGTCATCAAAAATGAGAGTGTGGCAGCCGACACCACCAATTTCAGCTTTCACGGCCTGAGACCTGGTGCTCTGTACAAGGTGGTTTTAACCACCGTCAGAGCTGGACAGGCCTCCAGGCAGACGATCGCAGAGGGACGCACTGGTAAGAACAAAATTCTGTATCCCACAAGAGTGAAAACCTGGAGCTCTCTAAGACCTACAGGAGTGCACCAGTAAGAGGAGTGATTCTGCAACTTCTACTGCTGTTTCACTGTGGTGTTTTAATATGTTGTTTTAAATTCAACAAAAAAATCTGAAATAAACAGTAGTATAATGAAACAAAGTCACTGCCTCCTGTGAATGTAGAAGGTCAAGACAGTTTCAGTTTAACTTGTCAAAAATAGATAAAAACTGAACAACCCTAATCCTTATTCAGCGTTGATTAAAGGCGTTAAAATTGTTTATATATATAAACAATACATATAACGTTTCTGTGTGTGGTCATCAATGACATCATGTATTTCCATGTGCAATTCAAAAAATATAATTCAGTATTTCATCCAGCTTGTTTATTTTTATCACATGTCATTTCTGTTGCATTTTTTTAGCTTCTGTTATGTAATAACATATAATAACATTAACCATGTGGTATCATTGCAATGTGTTTGGAGAGAGAATAAAGCCTGTGTTTCCTCAAACGCTGCTCACTGATGAACAGCTCAGGATGATATTATTGAAAAGTCACTGCAACAGGAATTTGTCTGGAATTTTCAGGAAGTGTTGACCACACAACAACAACACAAGTAAAAAAAAACATAAAATCAAGGTCTGTCTGTCAACGACTTCCCGTCAGGAGAAGGGAAGAGGATGAGGTTTCACCGGTTTATTGTCAAATTCCATGAAGAGTTTTACTGCTACTGGAAAATATTTAGACCAGTATCCTTAAAAGGCCTCATCAAGACCTTTATAAACATCAAAGAAGCAACAGTCACATGACTGTTTATTGACCTGAACAAAGGGGGGGAGGGGGGCTTCATTTGAACATTCAGCTCCGTATCTACAAAGTCCCTGGACTCAAACTAACTAAACTTGGCACATGGGTAGTCAGGGTAGAGGGAAGGGTTACTATGCCAACCACCAACTAATTTGCATTTTAATCATCAAACAAAACACACATCCTTTGTCATTAGTGGTTTTTGATTAAATCCTCGCTTTAACTTGAGGAAATATTGTAAAGTGCTATGATATGTTGATTAATTTTCTAGCAAAAAATTGAGATATTCATGGATTTTCCTACTGTAAGTTTGGGTCCCAAGGACATTATTTGGGACTTGAGCTGAAAATTTTGGGAAATTTTATGTAATTCATTTCTCTTCCCTCAGTCCCAGCTGCAGTCGGTGAGGTCACTGTCAGTAACAATGGTCGGATGGACTTCTTTAGCGTCTCTTGGCGTCCGGCGCCCGGTGACGTTGACAGCTACCTGGTCGTCCTGAGGGATCGCGAGAAGACAGTTCACACTCTGGCTGTTTCTAAATCCAGCCCGGAGTGTGTTTTCAACTCGCTGGTGTCAGGACGTCTCTACAACATCTCCATCACATCCCGCAGCGGTGTCTATGAAAACCACACCGTCGTCCAGGAGCGAACACGTGAGTCACATCATACTCCGTGTTTACAGACTCGCAAGGGGTTTGACGTAAACACAACTTTTCAGAATGTTATGGGGAATCTCTTTAAAATCAATAGAAAATAACAATATTATACATAAAATGAAATAAAAGGAACAGAATAAATAAAATTAACAAAAATTAACAATGTAATCAATAAAAATGAAATAGAAAAAGCGTTTGATTTGGTATAACTTAATTCACCCCTTTTGAGAAATTAAATAAAAATTATGAAGAAAATGAACAAAAATTTAAAACCTGACCAAAATAAGCACGAAAAAAAAAACAAAAATTGAAAAAAAAAGGTTTGCTCATTTTTAAAATAATTGTTAATTTTATTTGTTACATTGGTCAGGTATTTTCTTTTTCATGATCATTTTCTTGTTTTTGATTGATATTATTTATTATATTCTTAATTCTGAATAATAAATATATGAAATGTATGAAATGTAATCATTAAACATGTGATTCATTAAAAAAAGCTCTATGATCCATCTTCGGTCCAAAGCCATAGCTATTAAAACTGTATTTATTGTCCTTTCTCAGAACCGTCCAAGGTCCAGATTCTCACTGCGACGCACGCTGCGCGGGACAACTACCTGAAGGTGTACTGGAGCCACGCCGCCGGAGACTTCGACTTCTACCAGGTTTTCATCAAACATAACAACATGTTCCTGCAGAACCAAACGGTGCCCAAGATGCAAAACGAGTGTGTGTTCAAAGGCCTGGTGCCCGGTCGCCTGTACACGGTGCTGGTGAGCACCCGGAGCGGAAGCTACGAAACCAGCGCCTCCACCGACGGCAGGACATGTTAGTAACCTCTGACACTACCGTGAGAAACATAAACACAATACCACAGAATAGGTGCGTCGATGAACGTGAAGGCCGTGGTCAGAATAAACGCAGTGGGTAGCTTTGAAGTAGACCTTATTTTTTTTATTTTAGACTGAAAACACAAATTGTAAGAAGTGAATTAATTTGTTATAGTTTGGTTCATTATGTCATTGATATTCTTGATTATTGTGTGTTTTTTATTAATTGTACCCACTTTTTTGTAGTTTTTCTTATTTTATGTTCAGGAATTGTGTTCTTTTTTAAAATTTATTTGTCATTATTTGATTATTTTATTATTTATAATTTTTTTGTAATTTTGTCCCTTTAATGTTCACTTTGTTCATAATTTTTATTATTCATTTTGTTGGGTATTTTGTTCATTTTTTAAAAATTATTTCTTGGCTCTCTCACTCACTATAAGAACTGCTTTTCCTTGTCATTTAGATTTTGGATTTGTATCATGCAGATCATTGTTCCTTTCGGACTGGTTATTATCCGGTCCTGCTCAAAGACTAACTCAGAACCGTTTCCTCCACGTCCTTCAGTCCCGGCAGCGGTCCAGTCCCTGACTCTGGCCCGGCAGGGCACTGAGGACCTGCGGGTCATGTGGGCGGCGGCTCCAGGTGACGTGGACCACTACGAGGTGCAGCTGCTGTTCAACGACATGAAGGTGTTCCCGCCCATCACTCTGGGCAGTGGCGTGGGAGAGTGTGTCCTCTCGTCTCTCACCCCCGGGCGGCTTTATAAGATCCTGGTTTCCACCTTCAGCGGCCCAAACCAACGGGCTCAGTTCATCGAGGGCCGTACAGGTTAGGATGAAGTGGGAGCTGTGAAGTTAATTCTGTGTACTGAGCTTGAGCAGGCATGGACAGAATTTCTTATTGCACTTTTATGAAAGTAACCAGATGTCCAACTCTTTATCAAGATAAACCCGGTGAAGAAATCAGCACCACAATGTGTGAAAACATACTTCATGAAAAGAAAGTTTTACAGTTCATGAAACAGAGATAATCTGAGGGCACTGAATGTGTCTAAACTGATAGTAGTATCACTGGAAGGTCCAGTCACTGGTGAATCAGTATTCCTGGTGTCAACTACACTCTTTTTTCACTTTAACATTAAAGAGGCTTGTAGAAAAACAAAAAACAAACAAACAAATAAAAAATTTTGACAGTGATTTAATTTATAATGTAATTAAAGGTGCAAACATCCGGGGGGGGGGGGGGCTACTTTTTATTGGCAGTGTAAAACCACAGAAACAGTATTGAAATATGATATTTCCTCCAAATATGATAGATATGTTATGCAAGATTTTACAACTTATGGTGTATCCCATTTACCTTTAAGGTTGAAGGTTGGAACTGGGTGTGATATAAACTCCAGGCTGATCGCATTCCAGCTGCAAAGTCAGAAAAACATGCATATGTAGTTTAGACAACTTCCAAACACATGTGCATCTATGTGGTAACAGCATAGCAACATGTAATGGATAAAAAATTAACAGAACTATATCTATGACTGATGCAGTATGAAACAAATAGAGTTGGAATGTCTTTCACCTCCATGTTTGCTTCTCTCATGTGGCCTTTAGATGTTACTGTAGACATCACTGTCTTTGATTTGTGAGCTTCAAAAATCAAGTCAAATAAAAATAAAGATAACTACCTGTCAAGAAGAAATGTTGCTAATTCCAAATCAAGGTTGAAACTCTCTCCATCTCTGAAATGGAAGTCTGGTTCACTCACATTTTATTTCAAGCACAGTCAGTTTCCTCTTTTTGCCTTGCTTTTCTGCTTCTGATGTTTTCTTCTTACTCTAATATTATAGGCTGTAGGTGACACAATAGGAGATATTTTTCCCGAACAATTGTGTTAATTCCCTCCTACTAAAAATAATGACAGTTTCAACATATACGATGACTAAAATTGTTGCCATCTTCTACTTTAAAATGGTCTGTCTTTTCACATCTAGTGCCCAGTAAAGTGAAGAACATCCATGTGAGTAACAACGGGGACAGCAGCAGTCTGAAGGTGAGCTGGACGCCCGGTCAGGGCGACGTGGACAGCTACGTGGTGTTTCTGTTCAGGCTGAGCCGCCAGCTGGATGTCCGACCCGTCCCCAAGCGCCAGAACGAGGTGAGCTTCGGGTCACTGCAGCCCGGGCAGCTGTACAGCGTGATGGTGCAGTCCATTAGTGGAGACCTGCTCAACAACAACTCGGCCACCGGACGCACAGGTCAGTGAGGGTACAGACATAAAATAAATAATGGAAACTTTTACATTGGAGACATCATATGCCATATGTTGACTGTTTTTTCCCCATTTTTTTCATATTTTTTCATTTTTAAACTTTATTTAGCCTTTTTTTCTTTTGTGCTTTTTATTATTTTGTTGATTTTATTTATTTTTTATTAATTTCTGTATATTTTACTGAATATTTTGTCCCTTTTCCTTATTATTCTTCATTTTTGTTCATTTTAACTTTTAACCACTATTTCTTCATTTTCTTATTTATTTTGTTCATCATTTTGAATTTTCATTTTACGATTTTTTTATTACTTTAGTCATTTTTGTTCTTTATACTGATTATTTTGATCATTTTGTTCATCATATTCTTTAAGTTATTAATTTTTAAAATTTTGTTCATTATTAATTTTTGTTTGTTACATTAATTTTTTTCTTTATCATGTTTCAATGTTTTGTTTATTTCAGTAATTTTCTACATTTTATCCTTTTATTTAACATTTGTTCATTTCCCTGAAAATGTATTTATTTTATGTACATTTTCTTTTTTGTCTGCTTTTTGATTTTTTGTTCATCTGTACATGCAGTATGTTCATTTTTGTACATTTTCTTTATTATTTTGTTTATTATTTTATCCATTTTCTGCATTTCATTCTTGTATTTATTTTGTGTACATTTCCATTATTATTTTGTTCATTTTGTCTCATTTTGTTTTTCTCTTTTTCTTTGTTATTAATTTTGATTCATGTTCCTTATCACATAATCAAATCTAAATGAATAAAATAAATTCAGTATTGATTCTTATAGATGCTATAACATATTACATTTGAAGAACAAAATAGATCAAATGTTGTGATATGCGGTTTATTTTACAGTAAGTGAAAAAATAGTTTTCACTGAGGAACATAATTCAGCGCAAATAGAATCCTGGTAATTAGATAGGGATTATTTAGTGTATTTAGATTATTTAGTAGACCACCCCTGGTGGTCATTGCAGGAAGTGCACCCTAATACACTGACTGTTGTCTACTGGACATGGCTGTTTTGTGTTTTCTGTTTCCCATCCTGGAAATCTGAACATCACCTATTCATATTCCTCCTCAGTGCCCTCAGCTGTGACGGGTCTGCAGGTGAGTAACCTCCACACCACGTGCAGCCTGCAGGTGAGCTGGCAGGAGGCGCTGGGCATCGCTGATGGATACAATCTGCAGCTGCTGGACGACAGAGGGAGCCTGGCGGTGAACTCCTCTCAGCCCTCTGGTCACACTCAGTACAAATTTAACAACCTCACACCTGGGAAGAAGTACCGTGTCCTGGTCCAGACCACCAGCGGGGGGGTCCTCAGCCAGGGGGTCAGCGCAGATGCTCGCACACGTGAGTGAACACACATGAACATATGTAAAAAGTTCAAGAACGGACGTGCAGTTGAAAAGGCGAATAGACTGGTTCATTCAGTCATTTATTCATTCATTTATGATGCTGAGCAGCAAAATTACCAGCAAAACGAAGAAAATAAAATACAAAAAACAACAAAAATGATTAAAAATCATGCAAAAGTGTCCAAATATGCAAAAATATGAATAAAGTTAACAAAATGAACAAAATTGGTAAGATAATCACCAAAATGTCAACACAATTAACAATACTTTGCTAAATAATCATCATAATATCAACTAAATGATAATTATTTGCAAAATAACCACCAAAATGTCAACAAAATGAGCAAAGTTTGCAAAGTATCAGCAAAATGAACAAAAAATAAGTATCCACTAATTAAACAACTTGGCAAGATAGTCAATGACATGAACAAAAATTTGCAAAAATAACCAACAAAATGAACAAAAATGGCAAATTAAACACCAAAATGTCAAGTAAATGAGCAAATACTTGAAAAGCAACCACTAAAATATCAACAAAGTGAACAAAATTAGAAAACTAATGAACAAATTGAACAAAATTTGCAAAATGCTCACCAAAATATTAACAAAATAACCACTGAAGTATCAACAAAATGAACAACAATTTGAAAAATAATCAACAAAATATCTGCAAAGTAAACACAGTTTGGTAAAACAATCAACAAAATAACAAGAAAATGAACAGTTAGATTAACCAAAATAACATAACATGGACCTTTGGGAACATTTGAATTGTAGCCTTTTGCAGTCGTACTGTACATACTTGCGCAATCTGATATTGTAATTCAGTTGACTGTGGAGCCGTAGTTTACTGGAGAACTCAAGCAGAAAGTGTTGAAAATGTGACAGAAGTCCCTCCCTTCCAGGCCCAGCAGCTGTCACTGACCTGTCCATCAAAACGAACACCACCACCAGCCTTTCTTTCCTCTGGTCGCCACCAGAGGGCGAGTTTGAGGCCTATGAGATGTTCCTGTACAAGGTTGACGACACTCTGCAGGAGCGCCGGCGTGGTTCGTCCAGCACCCACCAGTGCTCCTTCCAGGGCCTCAGACCTGGAGCTCCCTACAAAATGGTGCTACTGACGCGCAGTGGCGAGCAGACGAATGACTCATCCATCTGGGCGAGAACTGGTGAGGAACTGGTGTCATACGGCCTTAAAGGAGAAATATTGTAGTTCATTTAATTCTTATATGCTTCTTCAATTTGTATTTCAATTTCAGCTCAAGATACCATAGGGATCCTTCATTTGATTAGGAACTGCTTTTGACCATGCACATTTCCTGTCTGTGTTCTTGATTCCGTAGGGTAGCTTCCCTGGCATGTTATCTCAGAATGATTTTGGTGGTTCTGGTGGTCCGAGTGGTCTGTTTTGACATCCCAAATATTCAGAACTCTAAATGGCTTGTTTTTGCTCTAATTAACTGAAAAGGGGCTGTGTCTTTTTCCTCATATGAAGTGAGAATGTTCATACTTTGATATGTTTTAGAGCTGCTGACCTGTTTAAATAATAGGAAAATACATTAAACGTGTTTCACAATATGTCTCCTTTAACAAACTTGAAATATCTCAAGCCATGATGACACTACATGAATTTCTGCACCTTGATGAAGTTGAACATCTTTGGCAAATCCATAGACATCTTTCTTCCCTTCCAAATTTAACATCATCAACATTAAATCAGTGTAGAAAAATAAACAATATAATTAATTAAATGAACAAAAATAAATTAGAAAATGAACAAAAAAACAGAACAGAGTTAAGAAGGGATGAGTTACCCACTTTGGAAAACGAGATGCCTCAAAAGTGTCAAAGCTTCATTTTGACCCTTTTTGTTTCTTGTTCATTTGTTTGGTTCGTTTATCGACCGGGTTCTAGACCAGGGCTCCGGTCTCCCCATACTGGGTAATCCTGGGTACAAGTGGTTGAAATGAGTTTCCTCCACAGAGGAGCAGTTCAGAGTAAAACCACTGCTCCTCCACATCCAGAGGAGTCAGCTGAGGTGGCTCAGGTATCTGATCCAGATCCGCCTGGACGTCTCCCTGGTGAGGTGTTTTGATCATGTTCCATGAGGCAGAGGCCCCGGAGCAGACCCAGGACACACTGGAGGTGCTATGACTCTTGGCTGGCCTGGGAACACCTGGGGGCCCCCCAGAGGAGTTAGAAGCTGGGGATAGGGAGGTCTGGGTTTCATTCCTTAGGCTACTGCCCCCATGACATGATGATGGATGGATTTTGTTCATTTTGTTGATTATTTTATTCATTTGTTTCTTGTTCATCTTACTTATTGAAAGTAAGGTGAACAGAAGAAATATGGAAGAAATGAACAAAATGAACAAAATGAACAAATGTCACTCCTCAAACATCTTCCTTTATGGTTTAACTCATCCTGCCCCTGGATCAAATAATTTATTCCGTTTGGTGCAATAAACTGATACAGTGATTCCCAGATTTTTCTTTTGTTTTGTTCCATTTGTTCCTTTTGTTAATTTTCTTCATTTTTATTTTCATTCATTTACGTAGTTTCTGTTTACTCTGGTTAATTTTTATTAGTTTATTTCTTAGTTATTTTTTAGTTCATTTTCTGATTTTTATTGGCTCATCTTGTTTTGTAATCTTACACATCTTATCTTGTACTTTTAAAGACTAACATGCATAAAATGATATGATAAATGGATTAATTATCAGTATGTCTGTTTCTATTAAATTATTTTCTATCTTTGGGTTTAAAGAGAATGCCATCCCATAGATAATACCGCTGTCGTTTTCTGTCATCCATCCATCAATAATAGTGCCAGCAGCGGTGGTGTCTCTGAAGGCTCAAACTGGCAACCAGTCAGATGCTCTAAAGGTGAGCTGGGATCGCGGCGGAGGCGAGCTGAGTGGCTACCTGCTGACTCTGTTCAACCCGAACGGATCGCAGCAGGCTGAGGAGCAGCTGGGGTCAGAGGTCACACAGTTTGTCTTCTCTCGTCTGGTTCCCGGTCGGCTCTATCAGGCTGTGGTGCTGAGCCGCAGCGGAGAACTGGCAAACAGAGCCAACACACTGGGAAGGACAGGTGAGCTGTCGGAATACTTATGGAAATTTAATGAAGGGGGTTAAAATGTGATCATTTTACAGATATTTACAAGTATGACCTGGATCAGAATGACTGAGGTTTGAAAATCATTATAAAATCTCCCTGATACACTTAGATCTGGAACATACCTTTCTAAAAACCAAAAAAATCTTTATCATAGCAGTGCAGTTCCTCATTTTTAAGCATTAAATCAACAAACAAAGCTGAATAATGCAATAAATAAAATGAACAAAAATAAAATTATCAAAAGTAACTAAATAATCTACAAAATGAACTAAGTTGAATACCATAATAATAAAATGAACAAAAATGAACAAAATAATAAATAAAATAAACAAACTGGAAAATAAATAATATCAAAATAAATAAAAATTCTGCAGAAATAAATACAAATTCTACCTAAATGTTTTGAAGAATAGACGCTGAAGTTTTGACTCAGATCAAAAAGAGCAGGTTACACAATGTAATCTGATTATTTATAAACATTCCACTTTTAGTATTTAATGCAAGTGTGAAAAATAATGTCATATACTGTAGAGATAAAACAACAACATCTTACCCACCACATTGTATTCATTTTACCTCAGCTCCCAGACCTCCCACCTCCCTCCTCTTTGGGGGGGTGACCAACACCTCCCTGGAGATCACCTGGATCGGCCCGGTCGGCTCAGACTACGATGACTTCGACCTGCAGTGGACGCCTCGGGACCAGCTGTCTGTCATCAACCCGTACCCCACCCGCACCTCCAGCAGCCGTATTCTGAAAGGGATGCACCCAGGGCGGCTGTACCACTTCAGTCTCCGTACGGTGAGCGGAGCCACCGAGACCGGATCAGCACCGACCTACAGTCTGCCGATCTACAAGAGCATCAGAACCAGTAAGTACAGTAAGAACAGGAAGGAAAAGACCATGAGGGCAGATGCGGGACATGGAATTAACCTAGTGTTGAAGTTCTAACTTAGAGTCACGATATTAAATCAGTTACAAATAATAATCCTCATACAGAAGTTATTTAGAAACATTATTTAGAAGATTTTTAATGTACAGTATGTATGATCAGGGCATAATTAAGTTATAAAGCCTCAATAAATCACCTCAAATTTCAAAAATAAGCACAAATCTCCACAAACAAGGCGTTAACAGTATGTATGAGTCATTTTCCTCTTGTTTCTACAGAGCCGGAGCGAATCCACAGCCTCCACTGCCGCCCTCAGAGCTCCACCTCCATTTCCTGTTCCTGGGGTCCACCAGAGTCCGACTACGACTCCTACACCATCGAGTGCCTCCACCAGGACTCGCAGACCCTGGTCTACTCCCGACGTACCAGACGCGACTCCACCTACTACCTGATCACCCAGCTAGAGCCTCACAAGCGCTACACCGTGTCTGTCAAAGTCATCTCAGACAGGATGATGAGCGAGGCGGTGCAGGACAGTGTGGTCACCATGATCGATCGTAAGTCACGAAAAGGAGAGGAGACCTTTGACCAATCAGGGCCATTTTTCCAAATGTTTGCTAATATTATCAAAAATATTATACCAGTCACCTCCAGTATTTAATAGGTTTATTCTTGGACCCAAGAGCTACTTCTGGTGGAAATTTAATCAAAATACATTCAGTAGTTTTTGTGTAATCCTGCTAACAGACAGACAAACATAGACAAACCAACATGAATACATAACCTCCTTAGCTGGTCAGAACATAACATAACAGGACAGGACAGGAAAGGACATTTTCAAAAAGTCAGCACTGATGTTAAAAAAACAGCAATTGTTAAACACTGTCATTCTGCAAATGCCATGTCATGTATAAAACTACCCTCAGATGCTGGTGATGCCCTTTGACCTCCTTACTGGTTTTACCTCATACACCCTTGCTGTAAGCTTGGTGACCCTTGGCCTCTCCATTCACGAGTAATCTCCTAGAAGCTGCAGGGTAAAAATGAACTGACCTGAAAATGGGAGGAAAATAAAAAAAATATAAAATGCACTGCTCGTGCCGAGTGTCAACTTAAAGACAAAACAGTGGTTTGGACAAAGGGTGATTTGACGGATATGTGCAGATACAGTATGTTCTAGTGCTCTCAGAGGTTCTGTTGGGTTGGCTTTGATTTGTGAAGCATCTAGAGATACTCTTGGATTACGATTGCAGCTATGTAAATTAACTGAATTGAACTGAATTTAATTTAATTAAACTGGATCAAATGTGTGCACTTTAAAAATTTGATTTCACAACCTTTTTGCATTACTCCATCACTGGATCATAACCACCACACGATCAACCTCTTAAATTTTTCCTCCAGGTCCACCCGTCCCTCCACTCATCACCCGGGTCAATGATAAGTCGGTTATAGTCACCAAGTCGTCCATCTTCTTCACGTTCAACTGCAGCTGGTTTAGCGACGTCAACGGAGCCATCAAGTACTTCACTGTGGTGGTGACGGAGTCAGAAGGTACTGATTCGATAGAAACTGATTTGAGCTTTATTAACCTTTATTTTAATGTAGAACTGTGATGAAGAAAGAAGTATCCAAACTGCTACAAAGGGCAGAGGTGAGAAGTACCAACACTGCTAATTATACTCAAGTAGAAGTATGGGTATAGTCTGGTAAAACTAGGAGTAATGATTTGACTTCTGAAGTTAAAATGATAAAGTACAGGCTCTGAGATGTATTGAAAGTGAGCCTTTGAAGGACATTTTGTACTGGCTCTGCGTAGATCCAATCCTCACTTAAAATAAAATAATGAAACAATATTTACTGTAGTAGTCAAAAAATGCAAGTTTGTGCTTTAAATAGATTTTAAAGGACAATATACTGTATGCATGAACGAGATTTTTAATCCAATGTATGGCCTGCAGTCACCTGTCTGTACAAGGGGCTGCTCAGGTATCCAGATAGGTACCGTTCTGAGGAATTGCTCTATTCCTGGATTAGAGCAGCCTGCAACTGTGACATGCTTATTGGCTTTAGAGCCTCTGATTCACACATGAACCCAGTACGTTGCAGGTTTGTTCAACAAGAGACATATGAGGACTAAATGCTAGACGAGGAGGTGTCTGGATACACTCCTCGGCCAAAACGGTCCTGCTGGATCAGCTGCAGGGTGAGGTGTTGCTGTTCCCCTGGTTGTCATGAAACACAAAAACACTGCATCTGAATGAGACACTGAAGTGGGATTCGTCACTGAACAGAAATTGGCTTTACATCATCATCGTCCAGCTATGGTGGTAGGAGATAGATTGGGGTCTTCACTGCTGCCATTGACAATCAGTTCAATCGTTGACAGTCAGACTTTCCAGTGTCTCGACCCACCTTCTAAGCTGTGAGGTGGTGTTTTCTGGAGGATCAACAGCCAGCTTCATTCCCTGTCACTCACAGTCCACTGGTTTGAGATACAGTCAAAAGAACCAAGCAAACAAGGGATTTCATTTGTGTTCTGTTTACAAGCCGGTAATCTGCTGATGTTCATCTCGTCCAGATGTAGAGAACATCCGGCCGGAGCAGCAGACTCCTCTGCCCTCATACCTGGACTACAAATCCAACAGCTCCATAAAGTCCTACCAGACCAACTACTTCCTGAGTCACTGCACTGAGGGCCCCGACAGCAGCTCCCAGAGCTTTGAGATCAGTGTGGGAACAGGCATGGATGTACTGGGAGGCCCCTGTGACCACAACAACCGAGACCCAGAGAACCGCAGAGAGCTGAGCCCGTTCTGTGACGGACCACTGAAGCCAAAAACTGCTTACAGGTACTGAAGAAGATGTGGCTTTGTTGAACTCCTGATTCTGATTGGTCAGTGACACCTACGAAAAAGACTACTATGAATAACAGACCCAAGTGTTACTGTTTCAACATCTAGTGTTCATTTATTAATATAATTCAAAATAAAAGCTGGAGGAGGTCAAACTAAAAAAAAGTTGCCTCCGCCCTGTTTTGTGTCTTTCAGACTCAGCGTTCGAGCTTTTACACAGCTGTTTGACGAGGACAGAAACTCACCTCTGTTCACTGACACATACCTGTCACTTCCTGTGGTCACTGACGCAGGTGAGCACAACAGCAGACACCATTTTGAGATCAAATTTCTTTTCAATAAGTCATATTTTAGGGAACAAAAACATCCAAAGAGGTGAAGATTTCAGAGAGATTCATCCAT
>JAQQAE010004900.1:0-18228 GCA_029823295.1 Pseudamia nigra | reverse complement strand
TTATTCAATATGTTCATAGTTATACATGACATACACTCGACTGCAGCTGTGGGTAAGTGTTTACACTAACAACACGTCACATGATTTTGTTTGACACTGCGTGGCGAAGTTTTACTGCATCAGTAAGGAAGTGTGCTGGCATGGACGCTTCGTAAGCCTCACTGTCGTTCGTCCAAATATGGTCACATCCTGCGTTTGGCTCCAATATGTCGTCCAGGAAGTGACAACCTGATTGGCCTCAAAATGGCTCTCCAGAAACTAACGGATTATGTCACAGTCACTTTGTCCAGTTTTACATACAGGCTGTGGTACATCTTCAGTCAAGAAATGGTTCCTGGACAATGATGTAGATGTTCTGAACTGACCAAGTCCAGACCTAAATTTTACTGAGGGACTTTCCAACCGGACTTGGATGTCCAAAAAAACAGAAAAATCTTTGCACCTTTGTTTCTTTAAAAAGTTGTGCAGGAGTAGTAAGTTTTCAGGCAAACTCCAACACGCTGCCTCAACGTGCAGAATATCTTTACTTGCAACATTTTTGCACCAGATCTACATCAGGGAAAACTTTGGACATGTCTTGTATCAAAAAAAGCGTTTCTCTTAAAACAATTCACCATATTGCATTTGTAACGGTGGGAATAAATTTGGACTTCATTATAAATGTTGATCATTTCCATTTCTGCATATTCAAACAGACGTCACATGACACAGAGATCCTACATCTTCTAAAAATGTTCCTACCTGGTGATGTCTTCAATGAGCACTGATGGGTCTGGAGGATAAAACTTCACCGCGAATCCAAAAACCCAGGAGCCAACTGTGGACCAAGCACCACGGGTTGTTTTGTAAAAGCCTTGTTCGCTAGGAAACTGGATCGCTTTGCGTGTGTGGCTGCTGCACTTACCCCGAATTTGCTTCTTAATCTCTTTGGATGGATCCAGCCAATTCTGTTAAAAAACGGAAGGAGACAATCCCCCGTGAGAAAACTGACCTCGGCATAATCATCCATATTCACATTTTAAGAGCCCCTTTAAGCATTAGACCTCGTCTTTCTTTGTCAAATCTATTCCCCAGTTGGAAGCCAAATATATTCAAGGTACAATGAAATGGATAAAGCCTCCATAAACACCGAAAGCCTCGATTTTGGGGCTATAAACGCGGACTGAATGCAGCTCAATCCGCTTAATCTTAGCGGAGCTGTCATGGTGCTCTGCGGATCCTGTGTACGATTTTTAAAAGGCCATCCAGTCTAATCATATTTTAAAAAGGTCAAAGGCCGCGTATGCCACTCTCAGGCTGTAAATAATAACGGATAAAGGTCATTCAGATGCGTGTTTTCTGGAAACGTCAATCTAGTTAAAGGCATTAGTTTACGGTGGGAACTTGACCTGAAAATGGTGATAAAGACAAATAAATGCTTTCCTTCTATTTCCGCATGATAATTTTGTCTGCAACACATGTACACCATCAGTCAAAAGGTTGGTTTTTCTTCATTTTTATTGTTTTATCATTGTACATTAGTACTGAATACATGCAAACTTTGAAAAAAAAAAAGTATTAAATGGCCCAAAATATAGTTTTGCACACTTCTAGTATTCTCTCATCAGATTCATCTGGAACAATGGGTTAGTTTGTGCCATTTCTTGCCTTGATGAGATGATCAGTTGTCTTGTGTGAATGAAGGGGACGGATTGAGTAGCTCTATTAGTGCCACTACAACTACTGTACGAAACCATGTCAAGGCAAGAAACAAGTAAAGAGAAAAGAAATGACTTTACGAAATGAAGGTCAGTCAGTGTGGAAAAGTTCAAGTTCAAAGACCAAAGAGTATGATGAAACTCTCTCAGGAGGACCGTCTCAGGAAAGGAAGACCAAGAGCTACCTCTGCTGCAGAGGAGAAGTTCATTAGAATTACCAGCCTCCGAAGCCGACAATCAAACAATTTTACAGCATCTCAGGGTCTGATGGTGTCGGCATCTGCACTTAGAGACACATTCAATGTTCTTGAGATGTTTTGGATTGACTTTAACCATTTCCTGATATGGTATGAACTAGGACAGTAGTTGTAGTAGCACTAATAGTGGCACTACTGACTGTACTCTTCCTCTGCACACGACAGCTGATGGTCTAAAGCTGGGATTTTCAACCAGTGGTCCGTGGCTGTCTGGTGGTCTGTGAAAGCATTGCAAGTGGTCCCTGGCCTTGTAGTTTCAATGTCCTAGCCAGAACCATCATGTATGGTGCCAGGTTAAATTTCCAGAGCTTGTAACAAAAGTCCCCCTCCTTGAATCACCACCTTATCGCGGTGGAGTGGTTTATGTGCCTGAGTGACCCTCGGAGCTATGTTGTCAGGGGCAATTCACCCCTGGTAGGGTCTCCCAAGGCAAACTGGTCGTAGGTGACAGGGCAGACTAAGAGTGATTCAGAAGACCCTTATGATGATGAAGAAGATCAGGAACCAGAGTACCCCATCCGGTATGGGGAGACGGGGTCTGCATCCTGGAGCCAGGCCTGGTGTAGGGGCACACCAGTGGGTACCTGGTGGCCAGACCTCCATCCATGGGGTCTGGTCGGGTACAACCTGATAAAGGAAAATGTCTCTGCCTTCCTGTGGGCCTACCACCTGCAGGAAGGGTTGTAAGGGTCTGTGGGTCCAATCCGTAGTGGCCAAAACAAGCTCCAACTGGGAGTAGGCCCTTGGGCAGACCCACAACATGCTGAAGGTGCTATGTTTCTTAGCCAGCCTGGGAATACCCGAGGGTCCCCCAGAAGAGCTGGAGGAGGTAGCTGGGGAGAGGGAAGTGTGGGCTTCTCTGCTTAGGCTGCTGCCCAGATAAGATAGATGATGGATGGATGGAGCAAAAGTTTTTTTACGTTTTGCAACCACATATCTCTGCGAGAGTGGATTTTCCACACTGGCATACCTGAAGAATAAGTGCAACGCAAGACTAGAGCCAGGGAATGATGTGAGACTGTGGCTGTCCACCGCTACACCTCCAAAAAAACACGTTCTCAGCACCCGTCCTCATACTGATCAGCAGTGGTTCGCAGGTTGCGTCTTAGAACGATGGTCCCTGGTTGAAAGCGCTGGTCTAAAAGCACATTAAGGCAGGAAATGGCACAAATGAACTCAAGACGAGGCACGCCTGGGATTTCAAAACCACTCCAGGTGCCTGCCTCATGCATCTGATGAGAGATTTCCATCAGTAGTGAAGTTTGCTGTCAAAGCTACGACAAAGTGGCAACTTTGGACATTCTAAAATCTAAAACATCGTTTTTGTGTGCGTTTGCTACATGCAGTAGTTCCATATGCGTTTTGTCACAGTTTGGCTGTTTCACTGACAGAAGTTCAACGTTTGCGATTACAGTCTGTTTTATTGTACTGTGAATGATGTTACACCATAAATAAGAAATTTTTAGACCACAGTAGGTCATTTCAAACTGTGCTAATTATTCTGTCATTAATATTTAACGATGTGGTTAATATTTAAAGTCGCTTCATTCATAAATAACACCAAAGACACACAGACGTAGGCTTTGTTTGAGCGATGCCAGCGGGGCATTTTTACTCGGGCATGTGTGGATCCTCCTGGAGATTTTGAACATTCATTGCGTGTGGCCTGGTGAGTTTTCAGTGCATTAATCGGTGTCTTTTCATCATCGGTGTATGAAAGGAACAAAAGATGAAAAGAGTAACAAAAAGAGCGAAAATAGACAAAAAAATCACCAAACAAATAATCGAGAGAAAATGCACAAAATGAGCATAAACTGAGAAGAAAAAAAAAAAATCACCAAGGACAAAAGAGAAATAAACTAATTATGGATAAAATGACCAAAAATCAGAACAATAATTGGGAAAATACATAAAAAAATAAGAGTAGAAAAAGGAACAAAAAAATCAAAATCAATCAACATGTAACAATGAACAAAGGCGTCATTGTTTATGTAATCGAGGGATTTTTACTCAGTTTGTCAGCTACGTATGTGCATCACATGAAACCAGCTCCATGAAAAACACACATGATTATTTCAAAAATGCATCAAATATCCAAAAACAAACACATGTATCAAACAAAATGCGAGTCTTCAGGTGTTTCACTCTTTGAAAAAAATCACATGTAAAACCGTTTTAGTCCTGCGTTTCAACCGCGGACTCGATAAAAAATACGATGGAAGAACCACGGCGTTTCTGAAGGCGTGCGTTTGTGGCTCATAAAGTATTAAGGCTCAAAGGTTATTGTGTTAAATGTAAATCGGGGCGAACCAGGCCTTTGCTTTTTCAATTTGGAGCCGAGGTTCCTGCCCCTGGATTCCAACTCTCCCAGGGGTCGGAGCCATTTATGGACAGAAACCCAAAAAAATAAAAAATAAAAATAACATTCAAACCACGTACGCACCATGACATACGACGCACTTTAGGTAGCAACGAGATAATTCGTTCAATTTGGTTATTATTTCAATCTTTTTTTATTCAGTTTGTTAATTTTTTTAATGTTTTTGTTCATTTCCTTCATTCTTTTGCTTAGTTTATTGATAATTATGTTCAGTTTTGCTCATTTTGAAGCTTATTCGGTTAAGATTTTGTCCATTTTTATTCATTTATTCAATTGCTTTGTTCATTTTTTATGAATTCTGGTTAATTTTGGTAGATAATTTCACTTGCAGTCATTTTCTTGTTTCTATTCATTGACTTGACTAATTTGTTAATTTCATTAAATATTTTCTGAATTTTCTTACACATGTTCATTTGTTTGATTTATTATGGTTTTGCGTGTTTTCGTTCAATTTCCTGATTTAGCTTAGGTTTGTCTTAATCAAGAATAATGTTTTTTCCCCGATATTTTTGCTCATATTTGTTAATTATCTTTTTTTTTTTTACATTTTGAGTATTTAATTTATTATATTGATTAATCTTGTGCATTTTTGTTCACTACATAGTTAATTTCTTCCTGTTTTTGTTGACTTATTGATCATTTTGTTCATTTTAATTTAAAAATATGTCACGTCCATCAACAGACAAAGCCACAGGAGCCTCTGGAGGGAGGTCGACGAGCCACATGTGGCCCTCCAGCCACAGCTTGTACACCCCTGAACTGGACAAAGCTTTTTTTTTTCCCCCTTTTCTTATTTAATGTCACTATACAGTCTATGGATAAACTTGACTCAGTAACTTTCTCTAACATTTAAAAGTGCGCAGGATCAAATTAATACGACAGTAATAAGTCGGATCCATTTTCTTTAGCTTCGCCACTACTTTAAGATCATTTCTGAATAATATGCACTTCTGAGAGTAGCTGTGCTGCAGAATACTTTTTATTTCTACTCAGTTACATTTTGGTCAAAGAGTAGACGGAAAAAAAAGGTTGAAAATTAAAAAAAAACAAGATGAAATATTCAAGAAAATTACTAACGTGTATAAACTAAGCAGCAAAATTAGCAAACGCATTCAAAACTGATGACAAACGATGAACAAAACGGAAACACATCGTGAACAAAATAATCAGAAAAATTAACAAAAGTGAACAAAGCAGTCGGGTAAGTTGAACAAAATAAGCAAGAAAATGAGGGGAAAAAAAGAATTAAAGTAAGATAATAAAAATGAATGTAAATCAAGAAATTGAACAAAAAAAAGCAAAGATTATCAAAATAATCAAAAAGGTTAACAAAATTGAACACGTTAAGGAAAAAACAAAATAAAAAGAATCAATTAGAACAATGAACAAAACAAGCAACAAAAATCAACAAAACGGATCAAAAATAATGATGGAAATAAACAAAAACGCACACAATGCGTTATTAAGTTGTAATAAATTCCATTTTATGTCGTTATTCACCAGTAGTTTTTTTATGAGACATTTTTTTAACTCTTACTCAAGTATATATTTATGAGTACGACTTCAACTCCAGTCATAAGAATTTGTAAAGCAACAATACTTTTACTCGAGTCCGGTTTCTGTTTCAGCACATGGAATAATACATAAAGTCTCCAGAAAACTGAAATAAACTGTAAAGGGAATAATGATGTGTGGATTCATCAATACACGCAGCTGTTTTCACATTTACTCCATCGATCTTTAACATATTGACGAGAGAAGCTTTAACAGCAAATGTGGACGCTTTGTTAGGTTTTATAACTGTTCCGAGTGTTATTATAGCGTTTTAGATTTATATCTTAGGTCAAGGGCACTAGGTTTTGTTCCAACAGCGGATGGGTTATTTTTAGTCGGGCATCTCTGGAGACATCTCTGCAAAACGTCTGGACACTTCATTTTCTCTCTTCCTGTTTGTTTTTTTGTAGAATCCAGAGGCGTCTACGATTCTCCCCCGGGCCCGTGTGTGTTATTAAGTATCAAATGTAATGTGAATTGTCATGCAGAAATTTGTGCACCTCGAAATGAACAATGTAATCAAGTAAATGAACTGAAATAATCCAAAGGGAACGAAAACAGGAGCAGAATCATCAATCAAAATGGTAGAATCTGCAAAATCAACAAAAACGCACAAAACAGGGGGAAAAAAAATAAAAAAAAATAAGCAACAAAATAAATTAAAAAGGAACAAAATAATTCCATAATTGAACAAAATAGTCAACAAAATGGAAAAAAAATAAACGATACACAAAAAGGGACAAAATTATAATGAAATGGAAAAACAATGAACTAAGTAGTTGAGAAAATGAACCAAAAAAAGGAACAAATAGACTAAGAAAATTAACAAACATGAACTCAAATAATAAAACTGAACAAAAAGAAACACAACAATCCCCAAAATGAACCCAGCAGGCAAAAAAAAAAGAATCAGATGAGGACAAAATAAACTAAATAACTGAAAAAAATGAACAAAATTGATAAATACACTACAATAAACAAAATGAACAGAATAAAAAAACAAACAAAAATGACCAAAGTATTTAAGAAAATGTATAAACGTGAACTAAATAAGCAACAAAAGTAACAAAAAGGAGCAAAATAATCATCAAGAAAATGAATTAAAATGAACTAAGTAACTGTCAAAATGAAGAAAAGAAATAACTGAAAAAATTCACACAAAATTGATAAAAAAATATGCAACACAATAACAAAAAGGAATGAAAGTAAAAAAAAAGAATAATCCCAAAAAAAATCACCAAAAATGAACAAGGTACTTAAGAAAATGTACAAAAGTGAACAAAATAAGCAACAAAAGTGAGAAAACGGAGCAAAAAAGGAACAGAATAGTCTAGAAAATGAATCATAATAAACCAAATAAACATAAAAATGAACAAACTGGAGATAAAGGAGCAAAATAAATATGAACACATTGATCAAATGTTCAACAAATATAACAAAGGTGCAAAGTAAGGAACAAAATGAACAAAATAATAAAGAAATGAACAAAAATGAACAAAGAACTGGAGAAAATGCACACAAATAAACAAAATGTTCATCAAAGTCATGAAAATGAACCTACGTGGAGCTTTCGAGTGACCCACGAGTTAAATATTTACATCTACAAACCGCTTGTGGTAAAATAAAATGAGAAACTGTAATAATAAACGCAATATAAATAAATTCAAGCGTCTTTGTGTGCGTGTCCTTATGCTGTGGTGTCTCTCTGACCTTGGCGTTGTCTGAATCTTGGAAAGTCAGGCCAAAGTAGTCCCTCTCCAGCAGGTTCAGATGGCCACACACCATGTCCAGCAGGGTCTGGCCCTTGGCAAATTTCTGCATCACACACACACACACACACAGAACATATACAAACACACACACACAGTGAGGGGCAGGAAACGGTGCAGGTGCATTAGCATGTTTGTCACGCTGAAGAAAAGCAAAGAGGACAGAGGGCGACCGCGCAAGGTCACGGAGATTTGCAAAGCCGTTTGTGATGAGGTCTTAAATATTCGAAGAGGAGTCGGCGACTGGCTGGATGAATTTCATACTCGGTTACAGGATGTCCGTGTGATAAATCTCTCATGTTACCATCTGAATGAAAATTAAAGTTCACTGATAATATGGCAGGGATTTTCAATCGATCAATGGTTTGTTCGTCATATACACTAAACGCGACAGCGTCTCGTCTCAGCCCTCAGAAATTAATAAATAAATAAAACTGCAACGCAGAGGTTCTCAGTGTGTCGTCGCGAGTCGGCGTTTTCCCCCCAGTGACGCTGAGGAGACCAGTTTTTTCAAACAAAAACATAGACAGCAAGAAACTTATTATAAAATGCTAATGTAGAAAACACTTCTAAAGCAACTAAAAATAAATACTGTATAGCCCTAAAGGGGAATCTGGTGAGGCTAGAAATATCAAAATCTAAATTCTAGCTGTAGATTTGCTTGTACAGTAACGGCAAACAATTGACCTTGACCTTTTTTCTTGAAGGTCACAGCATATTTGGAATGAGCATAGTCAATAACCCAGGGGTATATGACATTTGCAACCGCACTACATAGCTCACTGATATGCAATTTAAGTTGTGGTTGCCATAGTAACCCTTCCCCCTATCCCGACTACCCATGTGCCAAGTTTGGTTAGTTTGGGTCCAGGGACGGTGGCGATATAAAGCCAAATATTTGGATGTACAGTACATACACACACGCACCCTCGACACTGGCTGTAACCTTGACCTTTTTCCTTGAAGGTCACAGCATTTTTGGAATCAGCAATAACCCAGGGGTATATTTTCAACATCACTACATAACTAGCAACACGAGATACCTACGACTGTAGTCAAGTGTAAGTGTTTACACTAACAACACTGTAATATGTAAGCTAGCGGCTAATATTAGCTTCCCATGAGTCCCCTGGCATGAACGCTTCATAAGCCCTGCTGATGTTCATCCAAATATGGTCACATCCTGTTTTTGGCTCCAAGATGTCGTCCAGGAAGTGGCGACCTGATTGACCTCAAAACGACCCTTCACAAACTAATGGATGACGTCACGGTCACTTTGTCCAGTTATATATACAGTCTATGGTCATAATGCAGTAATTTCCAGCGCTACTGATCTTCAAGGTCAAAGTCAAGGTCATTTAATGAGCAAGTGTTGTCCTGGAGTCTAATCTGTCACATAATACAGTTTGGGGCCTCTAGCTGTAGTAAATTAGGTACTATAGGTCAAAATAGGTTTTTATTTTTTATTAATAGGGTGGCCAAATGGATATGCAAATTATATGGTGGTTGCCATAGTAACTCTTCCCCCTACCCTGACTACTCATCTGCCAAGTTTGGTTAGTTTGAATCTAGAGACTTTGTAGATACAAACAAACATATACATGGCCTTGAAATTCACTGTGATCATGACCCTTTTTCTTTAAAGGTCACAACATATTTGGAATCAGCATAGTCAGTAACTCAATTAATGAGGATATATTTTCAACCTGACTACATACGAATGGAGTTTTCAACCATACCCCCTACCTATACTTTCCAGTATATCCAAGTTAGGCCTAGGCTGCAAAATACTGTACATGTGTCAAACTTCATGACTGCGTCTGAAAGGAATCCCCGTATAAACCAGATCCAGAAATGTCACTGCCTTCTTTGGGCCCAGACTCATTTAAAATGGACAGAAGTGGAGAGTAAAACTGTTCTATGGGCTGTTGAGTCAAAATTAGAAATTCTTTTTGGAAATCATGGATGGTGTTAAGAGAAGAGGAACCATCCAGCGACACAAAGCTGTAAAGCACATACGGTACAGGTGTTGGAGAAACATATGCTGCTAAAAGCACAACACCTTTTTACATGGGAGGCCTTTTTATTTCAGCAAGACTGTGCCAATACACATTCTGTAAATATTCAAACAGTAAAAGAGTCCAGGTGCTAAACTGATGTGGCCCAGTCCCAGCTTATTACCGACTAAAAATGTTTGGTGCATTATGGAAAGAGAAACCAAACTCTTGAGCAGCTGAATTCCAACATTAAGCAAAAGATGGATAATGGTCCATTTACAGAATTGCACTTAAAAGAGGAGGTTTGCTCCGCTTTTCTGAAATTGTTGCTGCCGTTTTAGGCAAAACGTGCATGTAATATTTAAAGGAGGATTGCTATAATCAAAATCAGAACCTGATAATAGTCGTTATTGGAAAGAAAAAATGTTTGTGTGCATGCAGCTGTTGCAGGTTTGCATGTTCATCCTTTGATCAGCAGAAGTAAAAAAAAAAGCTTGGTGTAAATATTCTAAATGATGATATGCCCATTAAAATAAAAAGCTTTAAAGATAGTGTCCTGCCAATAATAACTGATATTAATATTAAACATAAAATTAATGGTCTTTTTTCCCTCACCAACAATACCCAACCATTCCTTCCCTCTTTATTGTATTTTTATTTTGTATTCATGGATTAAATTATTTTCCTTTCTGAATCGTTACTCTCACTCACCCTGGTATAATGAGCTGGTGCATGTTGACCTATTTGTTGGTTGGTTTGTTTGTAAAAACACACATTTGTGTGTACTTTCAAACCTGCTAAAACAAAATAAATAAAATTACACTTCTCACTTTCAAAATTTGATATTTCGTCTTTGTGCTGGCGTCAATCAAATACGGGGGTTTTAATGTTTTGCAAATCGTCACACTGTGTTTTTATTGAAATTTGACACAATGGAGCAACTTTTTTGGAAACAGACTTTGCACTGTATTCCTTAAGATATGGAGGCTTAAGGAAAATAAAATCTAAACATACTGGACATATCAGATGCCTCCAGGAGTCTGTCCTCTCCCCTGATGAGGAGGAGGAGGAGGAGCATCGGTACATCCACGATGCCTATATAAGGGGATGAAGTGGGTTTTACATCGGTGGCGATTCAACAAACCACACCCATTTTCTGCAGCCCTTCAGGGTTGAAAACAAGCCCTCTGTGGGTTTCACAGGCAGCCTTGGCAAGTGCTGCTTCCACACACACACACACACACACGCCATATTCATCTCCAAGGGAAACCTGGCTCCTATGGCGACAAAGCATCCAAGCAGCAGTTACCATGGAAACAGAAGTAATAGGTTCCCTCTGTATGTGCATGTGTCCTCTTTATCTCTGGTTACTACAAGGACACAAAGCTTTGTTCAGCATTTGATGGTAAAGTCGGCAGCGGAGTCACCTTTTACATTTTAAGGAAACACACTAATTAAGTCATTCGAACACAACACGTCTCTCATTTAAACCTCAGCGATGCCGCCGCCGCGGAGCCGCCTGGGGGGAAGGTGCTCGAGAATAATCCTGATTAACACACACGGCCTGCATTCAGAGGATATTTGTTGCATATAGTCAAGCAAAATGAAATTGCGGCGCACATCTCGGGTGGTCCCCGAGCACGGCGACCAATTCAGGAGCTGCTGATGAGATTAGGCCGTTGCTCCAGTTGGCACCAATCAGATTTCGGCGACTGGTTTTTGTGTACTGATTATGTTAGGTGCCATTTGGTCTAATCCATTTTGGAAATCCATTCTGCAGATTGGCTCAGTGGCACAAGCAGCTGAGGACAGGCTGGCAGCTAGATGAATGGGTTAATCGACAGCAGAAAAGTAAGTGAGTCTGTTTCTTTATTTTATTTTAATCTCATTTTTGTTTCTTTTCAGTGAGCTTCAAAATTTAAGAATTTTCCTCAAAAAGATATCGGTACAGTTCTTACTAAAATGTGACACTTTAAAGCTGCGGAGCTTGATAGTTTGTTGGCATCTGGGTAAAAGGTCAAAGGCTTTTTTTTAGATAATTTAATCATATTTCTTTATATGTAAACAAGAAAAATGAACAAAAAGTCCAAAGCAATCCATAAATTGCCCAGTAAATGAAAAAAGTCAAGATTATTAAGAATCTGAACAAAAATGGCCAAACTAATCCATACATTGATCTAAAATATGAAAAAAAAATCCACAATGTGAACAATTTAAAGTGGTTCAAGAAAATGAATAAAAGGTGGCCACAATGATACAAATTCACAATTAAATAAAAAACTAAACTAGTAAAACAATTTAGAAAATGAACAAATTAAAGCACAAATTAATCTGAAAATGAACAAAAAAAGTTCAAATAATGAACAAAAATTAACAAAATAATTCAAGAAAATGAACAAAAATGAGCAAAATAATCTAAAAATTGACTGTGAAATGAAAAAAAAGCTAACTAATCCACAAATTAACCGAAATATTCACAAAAATATTCCACAAAATGACCATAATCAATAACCAGAGCAAAATAATTCAGAAAAATAGACAAAGATCACAAAATTAATGCACAAACTGCCAAAAAAGAAACAAAAAAAAAGATCAAACAGTTGATCATCACCAGAACAAAGGCCTGTGTATGACAAAAAGAAATAAGAACATATACAATTAGATTATATAAAGTCCATTTAATGGCTTTTAATGCCGTAGATTTATGAAACTAGACTCAACACAGCATGACATATTCGTGGAAGGGCCTTGGTTTGATGCCTTACACATTACAAGGGCTATCATTTCAAATCGTATTTTCCGGACGATAAGGCGCACATACAATCCTTTTTTTTTCTCAAAAATCGACAGTGCGCCTTATGCTGTGTAGCGCCTTATGTATGGATTTATTATGGTTTGTGTTTACTAACCTCGAACCGATTTTACTGTGTGTGGTACACGGCGCTCAAAGATCTGTCAAAATGTTTTAGTACGACTTTTGCTGCGCCACTTGTAGGAGCATTACGGTAATCAGAAGCTCCGCAGAGTGATACTACTGTGCCATATCACTCGTGGACCGCATCACTTGTGGAGTGATATGTACACTTTAACATATCCGGACATGTCAGCGGTGATACGATGCGACACAGAGACATGCTTGCGAAGTGGCTTTGACACTCACCGAGCAGAGGCAGAGAGACGACCCGGAGCCCACCTCACTCCGGGCGGACTACCGGTAACCAAACAACACCAACCGCCAGACACCGGTGCCAACAGGCCAAACAAAGCCAAACCGCGAGCGGCGTGGGAGCACCGGACGACAGAAGGCCACACACACTCACCAAGACACGGAGGAAGCGCCGTCTGAGGCCTACGAAAGCCGGAGCCACCACCGACTGGGAGGGATCTGGACCCGCCCGACGCCGAAACCGCTGAACAGCCAAACAAAGACACCGAAGAGGAAGAACCCGATGGACCCGCGGGAGAGGAACGAACCCAGAAAGTGAGGGTATTGTATTGTTTTGTATTTCATGCGTTACAACTGAACAATGTTGAGAGTTATTGTGAACGAGTTGAATAGAGTTTGACTTATTGAACTTTTGCGTCACTTAATGCGCCTTGTAATCCAGTGCGGCTTATGGTGCGCAAAATACGGTACACTTTAAATCCCTTAAAATGTGCCAATAAGTGGCATTAGTGTATTTAACAACTTTAGGAGAGGCATCACTTCCTGTGTCCCATGTGGCCAAAGTCCCAGGAAGCATCACTGGTGCTTGGTTGGACGCCTGAAGTGCAAGATGTGCTGTTAGAACAGGCCCGAATATTCTTTGTGCTAAATACAATGTCTGAAATCTTTACAATAAAATATAAATTTAAACTAGAAAGCACTTGGAGAACGCGGACCTCCAGGTGCGCCGCTAAGGCAGCTCACTTCTCTCCTATTGGACGCTTTCTGGACCATCAAGGAGGTTCCATTGTCGCCAGGATTGGTTTGTTTCTTAGGAAAATAACTCAAGAAGTACGATACAGATTTTAATGTAATTTAGGAATAACTGATTAGATTTTAGGGGTGATCCCGATCATGGTCTGAATTGTTTAAAGGATTCTTCACCATGGTGTGATAGGGCCATTTTCAGATCAAATGTGTGCCGTGGTCAAAGCTATGATGATGTCACAACATTTTTTATGCCTTTTTCTAGGTATTATTTGTGGAGTTAGAGGCCAAAAATGACCCTATGTGTGATTAAAAAAAAATCAGGCACCCTTGACACTCTTCTAACTAGCTCTTTAAGGGTTAACGTATTTCCTTTTATCTCATCGAACATATTCTCTTCTTATGTATTGCGCGGTTCACGTGAAGCACCAAAGACTGGCCTTATCATGCAGCGGCATCATCTTCAAGGCTGTAGTACCGCGGAAATAGAAGTGAATATACTAAACGTTGATCTTGTAGCAGCGCCGACAACTAAAGTGTCCCCCGGTTCCGTTGTAACTGAAGCTCCGGCGCGATTCGTCTGAAAAAAAGGGATTCAAAATCATAAACCATTTGCTCCGATTGTTGCATTATTCAAACGCTGAACTGGTGCCTGTGTAGTTTAAAAGGCACAGTGAGCAGACGGTGGGTATCAGAGATGACGGAGCTGCTTTTACGCAGACGTTAAACCCACTTCAAAGGGCCATCGCAGGAAAAACACAGTGCGCCGCTACTTAAATAGAAAGACACGGTGCAGAATAGGAATAACATGATTTCATCATCGTCTTTTGAAAAGAGGCACACGATGGTCCCCGTCCCGTCTTTTAGACGGATTCACATCGTTAACTACACGACCACATCAACGTGGTTCGCTGGGTCTCAGGAGACACTCACAATTTAAAAAAAAAGAAGTTTGGATGTATTTATGGGTGCAGGCAGTTTTTGTAAAAGGTATTTTACAGGTGAACATATGGTATTTGGACAATGAACCCAGGGAAACAGTGTTATAAGTTTCGGTTGGAGTGGATAGTTTTCACTCCCGTGGCCACACACTGTCGTTCTTAATTCATTAATGTACCGGTAATACTCCAAACCCATATTTCTCAAGTGGTGGATTATGGCTAAAAAGTGGGTCACAGACTTTCTGAATGAACCACGGCGTATGGTTGGAAACGTGTAAATAAATGTTTAGGCTTGCGACGTTGCTGTTGAATTTAGCCATACGTGTGACAGACATGCAGAATGTTGTTTACACACACAGCTGAAGCTTAAATATAACTGTGAGAACGTGAATCCGTGAGAAGTGACAGACGATTCGCATTTCAGCTTCTAAAAGTGGGCGTCATGGAAAAGCGGCCTGTTTTGTAGCCCTTCTGTATTTTGAAACATAAGACTTGTCGTTTTGAACTCTATAATGTAAGAGGCCTGGGAAAACATGGGTATGAAGACGAAACAAGTTCACAACTCAGCAACTCGACTGACTCATCTCCTTAATATTTATGGTGCATTTAGTAAAGATGCAGCAAGATATAATAAGGTACGACTGGGTTTGCTCACTGTACAGTTTTATAGTCAACATAATAATATTAATATCCAATATTAATATCCAGATAATAGAATAGAATACGTCAGGCCAGCATTGCATCATAAATCAACTGCTCCCATAGGCTGTAAATAGTACATACTTGTAGGTTTCACCCAGATCCATGTAAACTTCCTATACGGCCACAGTGAAAAACAACAGATCCACTCGATTTGTATCAGTAGCATGCTAGTAGCTGGGAGACTGAAAGGACATGATTATAGGTGATTACAGATGGATCAGCGTTTTCATTTGACATATATTACATTTACATGGATCTGGGGGCAATTTAGAAGTTCATTTAATTCTAGTGCTTTTATTTCAGGTTTGTTTTCGCCTTCATTTTCCCTCCAAAAGGAACTGTGGCCTTTTATGCTGGCATCACATATAGAACAGAATAGAACAAACAATCACTCCTGACATTACACATATGCATACAATTTTCAAGCTCAGCATAAAATTGGTAGCCATGAAAATGAGTAAACAGCTGATGCCTTTCATCTGTTATAATGCTATGGTTAATATATGACTAGTTTTAGGCACAAGGCTTAACCCGGTTTCAGTGCTTACACCATTTCCAACACGTACGGCGTACAGTGTCCTTTAAAAGGTCGGCCCAGTTTCACCGTATCACCTGACTGGCGTGGTCCTTTTTCGCATGCATTCATTCATACAGCTACGAGACGTTGTACACATGAACACTGATCATTTTAATCAAATTCGAAAATCAACCGGCATTGTATTTTTCTGGCGAGTTCAGGCTAGCGGGCAATGACCAGGGCTGCCGTTCACTGGGTCCAAGAAGCCCCGACTCCCATAGAGCTACATTGGACTTCTGTCTGAAAACACTAACAGAATAAGAGTGCAGGCCTACGCGTAGTTCCTCGAATCTCTAAAACTACACTGGGAGGCAGAGCCTTCGCTTAATAAGTTCCTCTCCTGTGGAACCAACTCCCAGTCTGGGTCCGGGATGCAGACACACTCTGTACCTTTAAAACTAGGCTTAAAACTTAGCTTTCTGACAGAGTGTATAGTTAGGGCTGGCTCAGGTGACAGCAAATAATGCAACAAATCACGACCGTGCTGGGGTTTGATTGACAGGTCGCTATCGAAACTTGACTCGCCAGTGGAGTCAGACTGAGTTGGACCTTCATAGCTTCTATTTATTTAATATTGCATAGCTTTTCCTGACTGTAGTAGTGGGCAAGTTTTTACACTAGCAACGCTGTAATATGGCTTCAAATATGACTGTTCGGCAATGCTTGGTGAAGTTTTACCAAGTCGGTAAGCTAGCAACATTAGCTTACCCATAAGACCCCTGACATACTACGCCGCCATTCGTCCAAATACGGCCACATCCTGTTTTTGGCTCCAACACACAGTACATTACTGCTAAATTGAAACCCCCAGGCTAGCAAAATGAACAAAATCAAACATCTTTGGAAAGTTTCTTGGTGCAGGTTCAAAGAGCCAGCGAGGAGCCAGAAGAAGAGCCTCCGACTTCAAAGAAAAACAAAACTGCATTTAACAGACAATACTAGGATCCTACTTGAAATATGGATTTATTGCAACAGCTTGTTCCCACACATCGAGTCCACTCTGCATAATATGCACTAACGAGACAATGAAGCCTTCAAAACTGCTTCCAAGCATCTGCATTAAAAGACAAGCCTTGAAGTGTGAAGCGGGATTTTCTGCAGTGACAGAAACCAAAACAAAATGACACAGCAGACTGGACACGAGCAACACGCTTTGGATTGCTGAGTCATCGTCTCCCGTTACCCCTCGATGGGACCGTCTCGTTGCAGAGAAACAAGCTAAGGCTCCCACTGATTTAACATTACGGTGAGTTGGGATGTTTAACCTTTACCATTACGAACAGAGAGGGTCGGGCTTGGAGGTCACCATTACTCATGTTATGATGTTGGCGCGATGTCACGAGGACGCTGCTAATAAAGTTGCAAACACAGTGGATTTGCGTTAATTATTATATTTAGAAAATACCACTTTCTACGCCAGTCGTACTGTTTTATTTTGTCGTATTCATCCACCACACCTTAAAGGCCAGTCCGTAAAAATACCATCTGACATTAAACCGGTCTGTGGCGCAAAAAAGGTTGGCGACCACTGTGCTATGGGTCAGGCTGAAACAACGGCACGGCATCAGTTTGTAACCCGATTTAGCTGTTTTACCTTCTTATGAAATGCATGTGGATTTATATTGCACTTGTATCAAACCTAATTTACTAGTAGCCTGTGCAGATGTGTCCCCCGGGATATAGAACTACGCACTCCTGGTTGGGAATCATCGGCTGACATAAACCATGTTCTCGACAGTATGTCAGGTCAGCAAGAACAGCAGCTGAGCAGTGAAATATGAGCCCAGGAGGAGCTGAATTCCAGAAAACATCCTCTAAACAGCTTTACCTAATAAAGGAGAAAACTCACAAGGGCCTGTGGTTAACCAGCAAAAATGAACCAACCGTGAAATGAGTGTTCGCATTCACGGGCTGGACCTGAACAGTCGAAAATTCTGTTCAGCCAAAGTTCCGCTGGTGAAAATATGACTAAAACTCTGTCCAAAAGGATTTGATTTTAAAAGCCAGATGGGTCATAAAAGAGAGCTTTTAAGGGTGGAGGTCTCGCTTTAAGAGTGCAGCTTCAGGTTGAGGACTGGATGATGCAAATGCACCGGGCTTAGTCGATATTCATAATGTCTGAGCCAAATGTCAATAGTAGATGGGCTCTGGCTGCCTCCAGTGTTTTTATCATCATCTCTGGACATCACAACTGTAATTACAGCCATGGTGTTGTGCATTCATCATCGTGCATCCTTTTCATGCCTGGTCATTCTGATCCATACGCTGTCATGCAAACAGCAGTAAACAAACACATTCTTTTACCCGAGCCGTGCAGACGAGGACATGGTTGTACGTACGGAAGGGCAGAGAGTTCATTAAAAACATCCACGGGGACATTTTAAGTTTCTGCATCTTCATAGACACTTTGAAGAACAAACATTTCATTCGCTGTGTTCTGC
>JAQQAE010004899.1:6025-18228 GCA_029823295.1 Pseudamia nigra | reverse complement strand
GGCAAGACGGAAGCCTTATCTTACGAAGAAAAACATCCAAGCCCGGCTTCATTTTGCAAAAAGACATTTGAAATCTGTCAAACACATGTGGGAAAATGTGTTATGGTTCGATGAAGCCAAGGATTAACTTTTTGGCCATAATTCCAAAAGATATATTTGGGGCAAAAACAACGCTAGTCACCACCAAAAGAACAGCATACCTACAGTGAAGCATGGTGTTGGCAGCATCATGCACTGGGGATGTTTTTCTTCAGCTGGAACTGGGGCCTTAGTCAGGGTGGAGGGAATTATGAACAGTTCAAATACCAGTTCAGTGTTGGTACAAAACCTTCAGGCTTCTGTTAGAAAGCTGAAGATGAAGAGGAACTTCATCTTTCAGAACAACAATGACCCAAAGCACACATCCAAACCAACAAAAGAATGGCTTCACCAGAATTAGATTGAGGTTTTGGAATGGCCCAGACAGAGTCCAGACCTGAATCCAATCAAGCATCTGTGGGGTGATCTGAAGAAGGATGTGCACAGGAGATGCCCTCATAATCTGTCAGAATTGGAACAGTTTTGCAAAGAAGAGTGAACAAATATTACCACATCAAGATGTGCCACGCTGATAGACTCCTACCCAAAAAGACAGAGTGCTGGAATAAAATCTGAAGGTGCTGCAACAAAGTATTAGTTTAAGGGTGTGTATATTTATGTAACCAGGTTATTTTAAGTTTTTTATTTTTTATTTTTCCCCTTTAAAGGTTTCACTTTGTTCTTCAATTGCATTGCACAGGTTATAGGTCACATTAAGGGTGGAAAAAGTTGTGAAATTATTTATCTTGTTGTCAGTTTTTTACATCACAAAAACCTGGCATTTGAACAGGGGTGTGTAGACTTTTGAGATCCACTGTATATACTGTATCTACTGGCTGCTGGTCTGTGTGTTCAAGCTATCGCTGTGGCTTTGCAAGTCAATAAGACACCATCTGATGGCTTAGAAGCTGGTATAGTGCCACTGGAATCACAGACCATGGTCAAAGTAACAGACACCCTTACGAAAAGAATCTTTATCTAGACTAGTGCGTCATCCTGCAAAACTAGGACAACTATCACCATACCACAAACCAGACTGCTTGTGAAACATATAAACATCAGAACGAATAAGTGAGCAAACCGTCTTCAGTAAGTTGCACAAAGTTAATCTTTGTTATCATAGACAAACACGAGTTCTCTAACTTTCTCAAAAAGGTCCACATATTGATTTTACAGTCAGCCATAGGTCTGGAACAATACCAGCATGCACAAGTTCACATTTCAGGTGGATTTACCACCTAAAGAAATCCACCTGGAGCATCAACAGACTGGGGTGAACATGCACATTCATACGTTCTGCTGTAACGTGCTACTGTGGCCACAGTCTCATATGTGTATGTCGCGGGTACGAGGCATCACTCCCGTAATATTCAGGCACAATTTGGCAGCCATGTATAACTTGGAATTGCACCTGGTAACAAACAATGTGGCTATGACTGCACAGAGGATGTCATATTTCATGCATGCATGCAGTATATTACAGTGTTGATTTTTAAAATGTATTTACACAACACAAACTTGTGTTTCTTTTTTTGACCAGTACATTTCTCATGACTTTGAAGGAATGAGTAATTTCTCACTGTAGTGCCCGCAGTGTTTGATCTCCAGTTCTATGATTGCATAGGCGAGGGTGGTGTGAGTGGGAATCTCCATTGTAATGTTACTGTCTTTACCCAGACTCCCGTTCTCCTTCAGTGAAACCTGCACAATTACAACAACAAATCATTAGTTACTTCTTAATCTTTAACTGCTTTAAAGGCATTATGCACAGTGCAAAACTCATAAAAAATCTGGTGACTGGTGCAGTACACGTTTTAAGAGTTGAATCTTTCATTCTCAGTTCTCTCTGAATTAACTGCCAGTTTTATCTTTTCATGTGGGTGTTGGGATGGTGATACATTTCCACGTGATTTCAGTCCAACTTCTCTATTCTCTAGATTAAACACTGTCCCACAATAATTCAGAAAAACAGAAAGAGGAACAAAATTACACCGCACTATTTCACTGTCTGTTGCAGCAGGCAAACATTTCATTTCTTCTTCCCATTTCCCCACTGTGGTCAAATTTACACTTTCAAACAGAAGTAAATCTCATTGCAGGACTACAGAACAGGCCACCGCATCAAGTAGAATGAAAAACTGAATAACATTATTTCCTCAATAAATAATTCCTGACACTAATTTAAGAATAAGAATGCTGCTGTAAAAGTGACACAAGAAAACTGCAATGTACAATAACATTCTTCATTTTGACATTTGTTGTTCAGTATATTAAATAGAGGTTGGTCAGTTTCCCTGATTACATTTGTGCTCATTCAAAAACAGTATGATAAAAGGAACGTTCATAAAACCCTTAACAGTTCAGCTAAACCAATTTTCAATTCTTTGGTTTCCTGTCATACGAAGAGCATTAAACAACAACACAAAAAAATCCAACTAGAAAATAACATTGGTATTAACATAAAGGTGAAACTAAACATCAAAGTAATTGTACAATTTCGAGGTTTTGGCCATTATCAGCAACAATTCCTCCAGTACGGTAGTCTGTAAAATGTCCCAACAGTGCCAATAAAATCGGAGCTAAAACAAACACGTATGTATCCGTGCAGGTCCTTTAGGAGAGACGCTGCTACCACCGACTTCAGACACTGAAGAGTCCCTTCTGAATTAATCAGCACAAATGATTTCAAACATGCTGCTATGGAACAAACTGCAGATTTAAGCAACATTTAAATCCGACTTTTTCACATATTCCAGCTCCCTTTAAAACACTTAAACCTAAACGCAACCAAAATATCTCTTGCATTAAAAAAATATGAGGGAAACAGCTTTATTAAATAATTCAGTGATCCAAACTAAGTTGTGGAGCCTTTTTTATTGGGTTACCAGTTTGTTTATTCATTTTTGTTGCAGATGTAATTTATTTGTGCATTTTTGTTGATTTTAATGATAATTTTTGTCTCACACATACATCTTTGTTCATTTTCAATCACCTAATTTACTGATTTGTTCCACACTTTGTTTTTACCTTAATTCGTTCTCTTGAATTTTATGTTCATTTTTTTTTAATATTTTGTTGATTTGGTTCAATTCTTACATGTCTTATTCTCTTTTACATTCAAATAGTAAAAGCCTAAGGAGAATTTTTGAGTTAAGGTCCCAAGGAGATGCTGCATTCCTTTCAAAATGTCACGCGTGTAAAACTCTGATAAATGGACTGTGCTTGTTTAAATAAAGTGCCGTGAACCTGGCTGCCTCAGAACCAGTACCTTTGTGCTTTTGGGTCCACAGAGGATCCACACGCCTCCACACTGGCCGCTCTGCTGCACGTCCTCGATGACCGAACAGGGCTGAGTCGTCACGATCCGCTCCTTCACAATCCCGAACGTCCGCCTCTGCTTCTCCATCGTCTGCTGGACCAGACAGTGGGTCATGTCTAGAATCCTGTGGGGACGGATTCAGAGTGGGTCATCGCTTTGAAATGAAAAAAAGAATCCTGTTAAGTAGTGTCTCCTAAACAGCTGCGAGTCAAGACCCAAATCTCAACTGAGTCCCAAAGTCACCTAGAAAGCACTCGGACGGCGCACACCACTGCCAAGAATGCTCGGCGGGGAGCATTTTTAGCTCCTAGTGTTACTTTGCGGGTGCTACTGCCAAGTGTTTTTTTTATTGCTATGGTTACGTGCAGGTCACTTGTCCTTGACATTTATTAGAATGGTTTTACTTTTTAAAATCATGTGTATTACAGTGTTTTTACTATTTAAATGTAAAAGATAATATTTATTAGAATGGACGTTGAACATCTCTGGTATTCACAACCCTAAATCAAAGTGAATTAAACAGGCACTAAATTAACAAAATGAACAAAATAATAAATAAAAATAAATAAATAGTCTTAAACACAAAATGACCAATACAAAACAATCCACACCACAAACAAAAATGAAGAAAAAAAATGAACAATGAACAAAATGAGCAACACAATCAAGAGAACAAACAAAATATTAACAAAATTAACAGAAAATGAAAAAAATACTAAACAAAATGATTATAGAAATGGGTGTTCCAGTAAAAAAAAAAAAAAAGGCTCCATGACCCATTTTAGTTCTGACCCTATATTTTGAGAAGGGCAGGTGTGAAGTATTGTGTCATTGCTTTGACAGTGTTAATTTTCAACTGAGCCTCATTTTTTCCTGTGCATTTTATGGTTGGACAAAGGTCTCTCTGTGACTGCAGACGTTTACAGACTTTACAATGTTTTTGAGAATGCACATGAACATTTAACTCCATTAGATCCACGTGTAAACTCGCCTGTCTTTGGAGGCCTTTAGCAGCTTCTGGACGTCCACCTCCTCTTTCTTCAAGCTGCCAAACGACGACTGCAGCTTGGACGAGTCTTTCCCCTCCACGCTGGCGCTGAAACGGACAAACTGTGCATCGACAGCTGCCTTAATGTTGTCACCGAATGTCCCGTTGTATTTAATGAAGTCAGACTCAATAACAACTGTGGACAGGAGAGCATTTAGGTTTACTGTCATCTAAAAATGACTAACTGCGTGAAATTATAGCTGATATGTACATTAACATAACATTAACATGAATGAAAAATGAACAAAACTAAAGAAAAAATGCCAAAATGACTAAGAATATAAACAAAAAATGATTAAGATTATCACCAAAATGGGTAAAAGATTAACAACTTTATCAAATTTAGCCACTCGGGTAATATGGGACATTCATTCATTGTTCATTGATTTGTACCGTCTTGAATGAATGGATAAAAAAAAAAAACCCAAAATGATAAAATACAAACAAACATCAGCAAAAAATATACAAAATTAACTAAATGAATTGCAGAATAAGCAACTCTAACAAAAGTCGGACAAATTTACCACAAACAAGCAACAAAAATAATCAACACAAGATCAAAAAAATTGATAAAATGAGCAAGATATTCAACAAAGTGAACAAAAAAGAGCAGAATTACCAACAAAATGAAATGAAAAATGAAATACTGTACAATATATCACCAAAATTATCAAAATAATGAATGGAATATTAACAAAAAAGAAATAATGAGTAAAATAATAAACAAAATAAACAAAAATAAGCAGAATTATAAAAAAATTAACAAAAATGACCAAAAACTTCCTGCAATGATAAATAAAATGACAAAAAATGTCAAAATAATCAACAAAATATCCAAAGAATGAGCAAAATTAGCAAAAATACTGAGCATTAAATCAACAAAATTATCAATGAAATACTAACAACACACAAACTGTAAAATATTCAACAAATGAGCAAAAATTACCAAAAACATCACAAAACGATCAATAAAGTGAAGAAATAAGGCAAGATAATCAACAAAATAAACAAAGTAATAAATGACATGACCAAAACAGAGAGATGAGCAAAGTAGTCAACATTATGAGCAAAAAATAACCAAAAACTTTGCACAATGATGAATAAAATGATGAAAAATGTCAAGATAATCAACAAAATGAACAAAATTAGCAAAAAATAACCAATGATGTAACAACAAAAAAGAGATTATTAGCAAAATAATCAACAAAATAAGCAAAACAGACTAACTAGATCACCCTAAATCCTCTTATAATGGACATTTCTGGATGTTTAAATTGCACATGCTGATGTTGTGTTGGACTCGATTGATTGTGCCGCTCTAGTATTTGTACGGAAACCTGGGTAACACCTTAACTCAACATGTATGTCTCATCAGAATCTGTTCATTTTGCTCTATAAACAGTTCATCCAGTGGCGTCTTCTTCTCCACGGGTGCATGTGTACGGTGATTACCAGGCGTTATAGGCGTCTCCCCGCTCAGTAAATCATTGAGGGTGAAATCCGTGGGCAGATACTTGTGCTTCTGCCAGAACCAGGTCCGTTTCTTCTTCACCACCACCGTCAGCAGAGAGATGGTGTCGTTGAGGCTGGAAACAGGAATCAGTAAACCGCCACGATCCACCTCCTCCACGAAGTTTCTGGTCGCCGTGGCAAACATGTCTCTGCTGAGAAAACCTACGAAACTGTGACAGATGAGCACTGACAGAAAAATGTATAATTATTGCATTATATATTACCATGTGATATTTTAAAATGATGACTTATTGTCTTTGTGTGTCTTTCAAGCAGCCTAAACACCATTTTTCCTCTTTTACATTTATCCAGTCTTTTATGTTGCATTTAATCTTTTTGTGCCTTTTGGCTTTTTTTTTTTTTTTTTTTTTTTAACATTTTTTTATGTTTTCATATCCAACTGTCTTTCATGTTTCCATCATTTTCGTGTTTTTGCATTTTTAATGTGGTGTTTTTCTTTTTGTTCATGTCTTTTCAGTCTTTGCGTGTTTGACTGCATCTTTTACTTTTTAAAGCTGTATTTCCTCTTTTTACCTCTTTTTTACACATGCCCAGGCTTTTAAGTCACTTATAACATTTTAAACTTTTGCATCTTTTATGTTATTTTTTTTTGCTATGTATTTTCTATAGTTTTTGTAGTTTTGCAGTTCTAATGCCCTTTCATGTCGTTTGAAGTATTTTATTTTATATTGCTTTCATCTTTTTTGCATCTTTTATGTAATTTTTTTTAAGTCTTTTCTGTAGTTTTTGTAATTGTGCAGCGTTAACACCCTTTCATGTAGCTTAATGTATTTTATTTTTTGCATATTTTATGTCCATTTTCACTTTCTGCATATTTTTCATTCTTTGCTTCTTTCACATTATTTTTGCCCTATTGCATCTTTTTGTGTCTATTTGGATAATTTACACTGTGTTTATCTTTTTGCATATTTTCCTGTTGCTTTTGTCTTTTTGCATTGCACTGTTTATGTTGCATTTTGGAATTTTGATCTTGCAGCATCTTTGTCTTATTTTATGTCTTTTTCCATCGTTTGCACTGTTCAATCTTTTCAGCATATTTTTGCCATTTATTGTGTCTTTTACACTGCGTTTTGTTTTATATGCATTTTAATGTTTGTTTTTTATTTTATTTTACCTGCCTAATTACACCTTTTGTTTCTTTTCTGATATGTTGCATAGTTTTTGTCTTGTCTTGCATGCTACAATCATTTTGGATTTTTTTATGTCTTTTTTGTGCCTTTTGTTTTAACTTTGAATAAGTAGTGATTTAAAACCACCGTCTGGTTTCTTCAACACTGACTTGGGACCAAAATTCAGACTTTAAACTGCAATGAAATAAAGATCTGACGTAACAGTTTTCGTGACAATTATCCACAGTGACTGATAAAAACAAAAGGAGACACGGCCTTAGTTTGTCTCTAAGCCTGAATCTCAGACCTTTTTGCACATTGCACGTTTACTGCACATTTTACAAAACCCAGTGAAAGTGCATTTTCTCGTAGCATCATCAACCTCTGGACGTAAAAGTTCATAGTGAAACAAACAGAGAAAAAGGTTCAAAACTTACCGCTTCACCTTAATGAGCAGAGATTTTGGACTAAAGGCCGTGTTTCAAGCTGACTTTCAAAGCAGAAAACACGTCCCCATTAGTGAACAGTGTTTAACGTCAGTGTCCGGACAAACGGACAGTAAAAAGACACAAAAACACGCGCCGGAAGCTTCTGCTTTGGACAAAGACGGTCACGCGCATAGGTTACGCGCCGCCTCCTACAGGAAGGAGCCTCTCCTACAAAATAAAATAGATCTACCACTATTACAACTACGTACTGCATAATAATAATAATAATAATAATAATAATAATAATAATAATAATAATAATAATAATACAGTAATAACAACAATAATCGTTTTTAATATACAGAACACTTATGACTTTTTAATATATGTTTATGAAGGGGAGACAAATATGAAATAAAAGCAGAAATCAAGAACAAAATATGCAACAAAGTACAAATTTACAAATCAAATCGAGAAAATGAACAAAAGTGTCCACTAAATGAAGACAAATGACAAGACAAATCAACAAAATCTGTGTGCCTTTACTCAGTAAGTTTATGAAGGGAACAAAATGAAGGAGAAAATCTGATCAAAGCTGAAAACATGTAAGAAACTGAGAAAAAAAAATGAAGTAAAAAAAATGAAAAATGGACCAAAATCATCGGGGAAAATAAAAGACAAATGAGTAAATAAAAGAGCAAAATCAGCAAAGAAACAAGCAAATCCAACTATTCACATAATGGACAAAAATGAGCCAAGTATGGACAAAATGACCAAAGGAAAATGTAGGATAAAAATGAGCAAAATAAGCAACAAAATAAAGAAAGTAAACAAGAAAAAACTCCAGAAATGAACAAAAATTTGAAAAAAATTAACAAAAATAATTAATACGAGTAACAGAGATGAACAAAAATTAACAAAAATAAGCAACAAATGAACAAAACCCCCCAAAATAACCACCAAAATGAGTGAAAACATTGTCACATTGTGGTGTTATTATTTTGTTCCTGCAATTGTTCTTCATTTAAAACAATCATGTTGATTTGTTACAAAATAATGTGGTTATGTCACCTTTCGTTACCCGACCAATTTACAATCCACATATTTAGCAGCCGAAAGGAGAAGAAGAAGATATTTAAACTATACACTTTACTTTTTCATTTGTTGTTGTGAAATGGGACATAAAATATAAAATTAAGCTTATATTGGCTATTTCTTCACATTGAAACCAACCACAACACCAAGATGATGTACATCGTACAAAGTACAAAGTACATAGTACAAAGTAATGCACGTCGCATTACTTTGTACTATGTTTAAATACATGCATTTAAAAATACATGATTACAGGTGATGCAGTGAGTTTGTGACAGTAACAGTAGTAACAGTAGTTCAGAGTAAAAAGAAGACGGAGACAGAGGACGAAACACTGATTTGATTTAGACTTTTATTTCCTACGATGTGTGTGTGTGTGTGTGCCCTCTGCCCGTCCTCATTTAAAACCCTATATTACTGCATAATAATAATAATAATAATAATAATAATAATTTGAATACACAGAACACTTATGACTTTTCAGTATATGTTTATGAAGGGGATACAAATATGAAATTAAAGCAGAAATCAAGAACAAAACATCCAACAAAGTAAGTACAAATTTACAAATCAAATTGAGAAAATGAACAAAAGTGTCCACTAAATGAAGACAAATGAAAAACAAATCAACAAAATGAGTAACACAAGCAAGAGAAAATTATCAAAATAAGCAGCAACATGAACACAGATGAGCAAAAATGAACAAAAGAAATTAACAAATGAACAAAATGTCACAGTACTCTGGAAAACGTACAAAATTAAGCAAATAATTAAACTGAATGAAAGTAAACAATATAACCAGGGCAATTCACAAAAATATCCAACAATGAGCATAAAACCCAGACTAGAATTGCACTTGACAGAGATGCAGACCCACCCCAAACCTGGTGGTCCAAGCTCTGTTATAAAGTTAGTATATGTCAAAACTGATTTAGAATATTCATGTCAAGTTTGGTGTAACTCATACACAGATACTGTCTCTTTGTCATAGCTCATAAAACAATTTTACAACTTTCATAAATCACAGTATAAACCTCCACTTACTGTGTATTTGCTGAAAGATTACACATATCACTATTTACTGGCCACGGACTATTTGTCTCTTTGTCGCCTCCTAGTGGTTGCTAGGAAACAAGCGGGGAGTGGAGACTCAACGCAGACCAAAATAACCACAAATGGAAAAAAAATATGTTTGGGAAAATGTATAGAATACAGATATTTATAAAGCAGAGTCTATGCTTACACACAATATATGTTCATTTCGTGGCTCTGACGTGCGTTAAAACCAAAAAGTGCATCTGCAGAAGACGAGCGTCACTGCTCTCATCCACACCAGAAGAAAATGCTGTCCGTCTTTTTTCCATCAGCTGTGCGGTGTGAAGTTTATGTATATGACCAGTAACAGTATTTCTTCAGAGACTGTATTGGGAAATATTTGCTTTTCGTCCAGACACATGGCGTTTTATCCAGCACCGCTTCACAAACCCGTCGGTTACAGGCTGCAGCATCAGGTGTCTGTGGTAATAACGTCGTCATAAATCTGTCTTCCACATCATCCTCGCATTGTGATTTTGTGATTTTGTGATTTTGGAGTCTACCTGTCCCGGTGCTTGGTCTCATTCTATGACGAACAAGACAAACATGTTCCGAAACCAGATGTTCGCTCTGTGAGGCGCGAGGAGCAGAGCAGGTGTGAGCAGCCGGGCGGGGAGCGAGCGCTGTTACAATGCATTGTGGGATTTGTAGTTCCAGCGGTGTGCGCGCTATTCAGTAGCGGGCCAGTCACAATACTGTACAGATGTGATATTGTATCGCAGGCTCTGTTGGATTAAAGGTTTAAGTCAAACTTCACAGAAAGATTTCAATTTGTACATATTAATGACCAGTCATCCATACAATCTACTTAGTCACGGTTTTCCACATGCTCAGTTCTAGGCCCAGTACTTTGTACACTATACATGCTGCCTCTAGGTGACGTCATAAGGAAACATGGCATAGGTTTTCATTGTTATGCTGATAATACACAGCGGTACCAGTCCATGAAACAGGCCTGGATGACTTTTAACTTTCTCTTACTGAACGAAGGTAAAACTTAAGTTATTGCACAGTAGTAGGATCAAGGAATACTCTCCCTACTGACTTCCTTAATCTAGACAACATTTCAGCGGGACCCAGTTGTGAATTACAGACACAACAAATGTCAAGAACGGTTTTCTTTCATCTCTGTAATGTAGCCAAATTTACGAACATCTGTCCTACGTTGATGCAGAAAAACTAGACCATGCATTTGTTAGGTGTAGGCTGGATTGTGGTAACTCACAACTGGCAGGATGTCCACATAAGTACATAAAAACCTTCAACTGATCCAAAATGCCACAGCACAAGTTTTACCAAGTCAGAAAAAGAGATCATATTTATCCAGCACTGGCTTCTCTTCATTGGCTACCTGTAAAATTTAGAATAGAATATAAAATCCTCCTCTTGACATACAAAGCCGTAAACAATAAGGCTCCATCCATAAGACTGTAAAGCAAAAGCTCTTGGTGTAAATATGACAACTTATGTAACATTTTCTTTCCTGCTAAATTGGAATCGTTGAAGATGGAACCATGAATGTTTTGTTATTACTCTGGCATGTCATTATTTTCTACTCTGCGGGTAAGTAGTGAAGCTTTATCATCACATACTGACAAAAGGGGTGTTTTATTGAATCACTCGGGGCGGCAGGCATCTGTGGATAATCCTGGAGAGTTGGAGCAATTTTCTGTGGTTGTGGAGTGTTAATGTAGCAGTTTGTGCCTTTACTCAGTACGTTCAGAATGAACAAAATGAAGAACAAAATCTGATCAAAGCTGAAAACATGTAAGAAACTGAAAAAAAGGGAAAAATGGACCAAAATCATCAGGAAAATAACAGACAAATGAGTAAATAAAAGAGAAAAATAAGCAAAGAAACAAGCAAACCCAACTATTCACATAATGGACAAAAATGAGCAAAGTATGGACAAAATGATCAAAGAAAAATGGACGATTAAATGAGCAAAATAAGCAACAAAATAAAGATAAGTAAACAAAAAAAAAACCCTAACAACAAACAAAAAGGGGAAAAAATTAACAAAAATAATCAATACGAGTAACAGACAGGAACAAAAATGAACAAAAACAAGCAACAAAAGAACAAAACCCACCAAAACAACCACCCAAATGAGTGAAAACATTGTCACATTGTGGTGTTATTATTTTGTTGCTGCGATTGTTCTTCATTTAAAACAATCATGTTGATTTGTTACAAAATAATGAGGTTACCTTTCATTAACTGACCAATTTACAATCAACATATTTAAAAAATACACTTCACTTTTTCATTTGTTGTTGTGAAATGGGACATAAAATATAAAATTAAGCTTATATTGGTTATTTCTTCACAATGAAACCAACCACAACACCAAGAGGATGTGCGTTACTTTGTACTAGAATGTTTGCCATTTAAAAATACATGATTACAGGTGATGCAGTAAGTTTGTGACAGTAACAGTAGTAACAGTAGTTCAGAGTAAAAAGAAGACGGAGACAGAGGACGAAACACTGATTTGA
>JAQQAE010004898.1:0-18229 GCA_029823295.1 Pseudamia nigra | reverse complement strand
TCGGTAGTAGGATGGTGAGGTTGAACTGCCAGGCAGAAGGTCTAGAGGAAGACCAAAGAGATTTATGGATGTGGTGATGAACATACTGAAGAACAACATAACAACAAATACTTAATTTGACGTTATTTAGTTACTTTTAATACTTGCAGTGCATGAAATTAACTTAGTATTAGCTAACATATGCTTCCAAATCAAAAGTGTTACCAATCTATTTTTTTCCACGAGTCACACAAAGCTACACTGAATGAACTTTGCTGTTTTCACTGTTTTCCTTAACCCTAGTCGTGTCACGCCACCAAACCCAACATGTACAACGTCCACCTGGTTCCTCATACACATGACGACGTGGGCTGGCTCAAAACTGTGGACCAGTACTACTATGGAGGTCAGCGATATGTGTGTACAACGTTTTAATGTGTCCGTTTTTATGTGGGTTTTAAATATTTAGTCAGTTTACCGTATTTGCTTTCCATGGCAGCCTATGCTGTTGCTCAAGTACAATAAGTTTGTGTTTATTTTATGTTTTTTTTTTTTTTAGGTCGCCATTGTTTTATAAGCTCTGTGGTTATAGTTTTACTGATCACATGTATCTCTGTGACTTTTATGTGAATGTCTGTAAACTGTTTTGACCTTTGTGTGATGAGTAAGCAAGTGTGGACTTCCCTCACACTTGAATTGGAAAAAACACTCCAAATGACATAACAACAGTGTAAAATCCCCTTCAAAATGAAATAAAAGGCAGTAGCACATTGTTATGCAAGTGTGACAAAGTTCTATGAATATTTGGTTGAAGCAAATAGGTTATATTTTTGTAACAAGATAAGGTGTATTATTTGAGCAGCATCAGCCTGTGCAATTTGATGACAGGCTGCTTTTAAAAGTCTTCAATAAAGCTTAATGCAGTCACACACCATTTCAGCGGTTTATTGTAAATAAACCCAAATAAATGGAAATGAAGATTTTAACTTTGATCAGTATTGCACGTTACATTAAAATGAACAAAACAAGTCAACAAAATGAACACGATTGGAGAAAATAACAACAAACACACAGCAGACCTAAGCCACATCAGCTCAGTTTCTCTTCATAGTGAAAACCTTCCATTATCATTTGAACCTATGCTCATTTCGCCCATAATGTTATTGCACCAAAAGTACGTAATCTTACATTCATTTGACTCTCATTATTGGATTCTTTGACCATGAAAACTTAACATTATCATTTGGAATCACATGCATATCATTTTAGTTCAATAATTATTGACAAATAATAGTATTTTCATAAGGGTGGTTTTCTTCTGGACCTAGCTCCATTAATGTTGAAGATGCATCAAATCCGTGTGCACATTACTGAATCAGCACACTTTCCACTATAATTTGGTGTCAGTTTCATGTGTATAGCTTTATATACTACCTTACAGTACCGGTAGCTATTTTTCCTTAACCCCTGTAAGTATAAGCATTTTGGATCACTATACCTAGAATATTGGCCACATCTGGATCAAACGCTGTGGTTTGAGAGAATCTATTAGGGTGTTATTGTATGGCTCAATTTTCTGCGTGTTATTTGTGGCGTTACATGGACAAATGTTGAATTTGTCCCTATCCCACAGTGGTGAAGAATCCTTTAAAAATCTTGTGGATCCAGACGCTGATCCAGATCACTCCTAGAATCTAATCGATCGGTCCTTATGCCATTTCAAATAAATTCTAGAACAGATTTGTTATGTTGTAAACAAACAAATGGATAAAGAAACTAATGGCAACAAAACCATAACCTTTTTGGTGGAAGTACGTAATACAGTAATTGAGAAATTCAGCAAAACAGACAAAATAATCAGGTGAATTAGCACAATACCTGATTAACAGAATGAACAAAATAATTCCTCACCACATAAATGATTCATACCCAAATGAGATGCTGTACTAAAATGAGGATTAAATCACCAATTGAAGCAAATAAACAACAAAATAATCAACAAACAAATACACGTTAGTAAAATAATACACCAAATGAATGAACGGAATTAACAATATTAATTAAATCAACAAACTGAGAAAAAATTAATGAATTGAGTGACCTGTTAGAAGTTTCCTTGAGCCTTCCACAGATACAAATGTTTTTTAGACTGTGTTATCAATTTTGTGTGTGTAGACCGTAATGACATCCAGCATGCTGGAGTTCAGTACATCCTGGACTCGGTGGTGGATCAATTACTGAAGAATGCCGACCGGAGGTTTATCTATGTGGAGACAGCATTTTTCTATCGCTGGTGGAAACGTCAGAGCTCCAGCATGAAAGCGACGGTCAAGCAGTTGGTGAATGAAGGTACATGATGACACAGAATGCATTTTAAAAACACAGAGTAACCGAGTTAAATAAAGCCTGAGCGACCCCCTCCCCTCCTCGTCTCCTGCAGGTCGTCTGGAGTTTGTGAACGGGGGCTGGTGTATGAGCGACGAGGCCACCACACACTACAGCGCCGTCATTGACCAGATGACCATGGGCCTGAGGTTCCTCAATGAGACGTTTGGGGTTTGTGGTCGCCCGCGGGTCGCCTGGCACATCGACCCCTTTGGCCACGCACGTGAACACGCCTCCATGTTTGCACAGGTACAGTACTTGACTGAGACCAGACTGTTACACCTACAGGAACCTTGGCATCCCTGCCTTGATTCAGTGTGGCACACAGCTTCCAGGTGGTGTCTCCACTCCAGTCGGATCCTGACAGGGTTCCCACCCATCCTGGAAAACCTGGAAAATCATTTACCAGTTTTTTTTTTTTTAATTGTGTATTTTTTAAGAACAATTCAAATACATCAGTCAGCATAAACATCAATAATGTTCATGTGACAATTATTATGCAATGAATATTTCAAGTCTGTGCAGGGACTTTTTAAATGGCACAAAAAAAAGAAACAGATCATGGAAGTAAACAGGTTTTGTGCTGTAAAAATGCAAACACAGAGCAAGAGCCATCCTATTTAAATAAAAACATTGTCCAGTTTGTCCATCTAAAAACATATGACATTTCTCCAATTTAAGGGAAAAGTTAGTTTTTCCATCTTATGAAGATCTTTATAAGTTTCAGTCCAGTAGTGCGCTGTCGGTGAGTCAACCTGTAACCACTTATAGGTGATTGCTTATTTTGCTGCAGGATAAATATTTTTAAAACGTATCTTATCATTTCCAATTATTTGATCTGGCAGATCTCTAAAGTAAAGTGTTATACAAGTCAGTGTAGTCCTAGAATTTGCTGCATGATTTTCCAAATGTCATGTCAAAATGTTTTAATCTTTGGACATACTCAGAAAATATGACAGTGATCTGCATCAGCACCTCCACAACCCTCCAACAATAATGTTTGATACGATTTCAGTTTTAGTGAAATAAAAAAAAATGAGCGAGGTTCTTCCAACAAAATGTGCAGCAGTCAGCAGAACATGAGGTTGAAAATACAGTCTTCCACATTGTCTCCCATTGTTCAGGAGTTATTTGCTGACACAGCTCTTTCTCCCATCTCTCTTTAATATAAAGAGTTGAGGTTCCTCCACCCACTGTTATTCCTTGGTACCATTTTGAAATGATGGATTTGGTATTGGTACTACCAGTGAATATCAGTATGACCAAGTGTATTAACCCACCAGGTTCTGCATTTGTGTCTTTATCTATTTCTTTTAATAAGTATTGACATAAAGGTAAAGACCTTTAAAAAATCCTCCTTTTTCAAATGGATTGAATGTTCCTCTCTTAAAGTCTGGAAACTTTGTAATGTGTTATTTTTCATTATTCCACAGTAGGCAGTGATCCCTCCTCTCATCCAATTTTTTAACCTAGAGATGTTTTGGGTTGAAGTCTGTATTTTATCTGAGTCGACAAGCTCAGTTGTTTCACAACATCAAGGCACAATGTACAGTAAATAAAGTAAATTAAACCACGGGACTCTTGGTAAGTTGTCACCAACTTTGATTTCGAACCATTGCTTGTACTGGACTGGCTTCACATACACTTCCCATCTCTTTCCCTCTGGCCTTATATCTGTCATCATACCAGAGGACTAGAATATTTATTCGTGTAGAGCTATAATAGTCATTGAGATTGGGAAGTGTCATCCCACCTTTTTTTTCTGATTGTTTGTGTTATTTAATCCATAAAAAAGGAGAGATCATTGACCATCTTTTCATCAACCAACTTGGTTGCTGCCTTTTCCAGTGGACACCTTGTGTGTGAGCGATCCAACAGCCTCTAGTTATTGATCTGTACATCTGATGCAACTCAGAAAAATAAGACGATCAGTCAATTGGTTGGGAAATTTCAGTATAATAATAATTTTATGTAACACATGGAATCTCTCTTGCTGCTCATTGGTGTTTTTTCCTTTTAAAAGTAAAGGAAGGTGTGTTGTTTGGTTCCAGATGGGTTATGACGGGTTCTTCTTCGGGCGTCTGGATTATCAGGACCGCTCTCGACGTATGATGGATTTGGAGCAGGAGATGCTGTGGCGAGCGTCCGACAGCCTCACACCTCCGATGGCGGACCTGTTCACCGGTAAGGGCCATCGTTTTTAACCGCTTTAAAGGTGCCTTTACATAGGGATGGGAATTCAAAAGTGATCATTATCATAGTATATTTTTATATCACAATCATTATATTTCTGTGATGTTCGTCATTTTTCTTTTGTTCATAATTTCCTCCAATAAATGTACAGTTTTTTTTTCTTTCAGTTGAATAAAGTTCACCAAAATATTCAAGAAAATGAGCAAAAAATGAACAAAATCAAGCCAATGTATAAAAATGAGCAAAAGAAGAAAGTGACTAAAAATGGTCATGAAAAAGATTAAATAAACAAAATGAGCTAAATAAACAACAAAAATACAATTTAACAAAAATGAGCAATATATCCAAGAAATTAAACAAGAAATCCAACAAAATAAGCAAAAATTAACAAAATAAATCAAGTAATTTAACAAAATTGAACAATGTAACCAAGAAAATGAACAAAAAGGGAGTAAAATGAGCAACAAAATGAACAAAAAAAGCAACAAAATGCACCTAATTCCTAATAAAGTGGCAGTGATTGTACATTTGTCATTTGCAAAGTTAAGTTGCACACAGGACCAAAAATGAACCTTCAGACATGAAACTAATGATGATTTGACATTTACTATGCACCAACTGATATTAAAGTAACGGTAATGGGCTCTAGTGAGTGATGAGACACACATTTTAAAAAGCAGGTGATATGGTTGTTTACCTGTTGTCCTAATTCCACAGGGATCCTTCCGAATGGATACAACCCTCCAGCAGGTTTCTGCTGGGACCAGTCATGTGACGACGCACCAATCAGGGACGACCCTGACCTCGAGGATTATAATGTCGAGGACGTGATGCGCCGCTTCCTGAACGTCGCCAGCGCTCAGGTATGACCCTAATACACACACCTACCAACAGTGGCGGGAAAACAGAAACGGTACTCAAGTAAAAGTATTGTTCCGCTATGTAGGTAGTGACTCAAGTAGGAGTACTTGTAAAAATAAGTACTTGAGTCAGTAAAAATGTAGGTTATTAATGTACAGGTAGTAACAGTGTGAAGTCTACTGTTAAACATCAAGAAAAATATAGGTGACATCCTCAGGATTAGTTTATTGCATGATTTGGGTTTTTTTTTGTTGTTGTTGCTTAATTTGTTTGTTTTTTTTTGTTCAATTTCTACATTATTTTGTTCATATTGTTGGATTGTCTGTTCAATTTCTTAGTTACGTTAATTTTTGTAAAATTGCTTGCTTACGGTATTCATTTTTGTTTCTTTTTGTTACTTCTTTGGTTCATTTTTTTAAATTCATTTTCTTGGTTATATCATTCACTTTTGTTAAATTGCTTGAATCTTTTCCACATTATCTTGCTTTTTTTGTTTAGTGTGTACACTAGTGTGTTTTTTTCCTCACTTTCTTCTTCATTGTTTTCTCTCAGTGGATGGTTTACAAGACAAACCACATCATCATGACCATGGGCTCCGATTTTCAGTATGAAAACGCCAACCTGTGGTACAAGAACCTGGACAAGCTGATTTACTACGTCAACAACTTGCAGAAAAATGGCAGCCTCGTCAACTTGCTCTACTCTACGCCTTCCTGTTATCTCCAGGAGCTGCACAAGGCAAACCTCACCTGGTGACGTCACATTCACTCCGGAACAGATGAGGAAATGTGCTCATATCAACCAGTCGTGCCGTTTTAATTGGCCCTATCTTATGATTTCCTCAGGCCGTTGAAGACAGATGATTTCTTCCCCTATGCAGACAATTCTCATGATTTCTGGACCGGCTATTTTACCAGTCGACCAGCGCTGAAACGTTATGAGAGGCTCAGCAACAGCAATCTGCAGGTAAGCAAGGCATCCTTTGCCAGATCTAAAGGATAGTTATTTCACGATCCTGAAACCAACTGCGGTCCTGGACAAACCTGGGCCCTGTTCCAAGAAGCAGGTTTACCAAACACTGAACTGAGCTGCAAAATCCTTAGATATGAAACTTTGAGTTTTCAGATGATCAGAGTTGGTTTAGGGCAGCTTGAATATGTTCAAATTGGATCTAGCCCGGTTTGTGAAAAAGCCTGATTTTTTTTTTTGTTTGTTTTTTGTTTCTGTCCCATGTTTTATTAGTGGCAAGTGACAAGAAAAAAAGTATTTTTTAACACTTTGTCTTCGTTTTACAGACATGCAACCAGTTGGAAGTGCTTGGTGGTCCAGACTCCAGGAAAGGACCCTTTGGCAAAGGCGACAGCCAGACCATGAGTGAGATTTCTATGTATTACCTCTGTGTTGTTATATCAGTATCGCTTTTCGAAGAAGAGCACTTATAGATGTTGAGAGAAGAAAAGCACTTTGAGCTCACACAAACATATTCTGTGATCACTCTGTCAAGTTAGCTGTGATGTGTTGACGCTCAGTCAGTGTCGCTGTTGCTCTCTCTGTCTCTGCTGTCTGCATGCTCAAGTTTCCTGGTCCTCATTCTCAACTTGGCACAGCACTACGTTTGTGCCATGATTCTCAACCACTTACAGACCCTTAAACAGCTAAAACATCTGATTGCTCAGTCTGCTGTCCAGTGCATGCACAAAAAATTTAAGAAAACGTTTAGAAAAAGCAGAGATGTGATCAGTTGCCCCCACCTGTACCAGCGCATTCTAGAATTTTACGTGGTATTTAGCCACTTGTTGTGTTGTGACTGGCAGAGAAAGCGATGGCGGTGGCTCAGCACCATGACGCTGTGTCAGGTACAGAGAAGCAACATGTAGCCAATGATTATGCCCGGAGGCTCGCCAACGGGTGGCAGCACTGTCAGGTATGTCGCATTTGACAGATTTACAGCAGTGTACACTGTATCTAATAACTTATAGGTATGTTAAGTAGTGATCGACCAATATGGGTTTTTCAGGGCCGATACAGATTATTAGTAGTTAAGGAGGCCAATAACCGATATTTGGAGCCAATATTCATTTACAGTAAAAATGTTGAATATGTAGGGTTTGAACACAGACGATCATGTCTTCATTTGTGTCTCTGTATAATCTCTGTGTTGAAGGTTTTGGTTAGTAACAGTCTTGCTTCTCTCAGCGGTTCGACCGCTGAACGATTCTACTGTGACAACCTCAACATCAGTGTGTGTCCTTTCACAGAGTCCAGCAAAAAGGTGAGACATGAATTGTATCTGTATTTTAATTTATTTGTGAATAAAGAGAATTTGAAATTGAAACTCACATAAACACAAAATAAAGTCATGGGGATTCCTGATTTTGGATTTTTTCATTCCTGATTTTTGGAATGACTTCTTCACAAAAACATTTAACAAACAAAAATATTCTTCACAGATTCATGTTTCTAAGTCTGCGGTCATTGGGGGAAAAGGTATATGTACTGATATGAAGCCACATTACATCTCACTTCTTTCTGCTTTTCAGTTTTCAGTCAATGTATACAATCCACTTGGACGACCCGTCACATGGCCGGTTAGGCTGCCGGTAAATGGAACAGCATACGCAGTGTCTGATGCTAACGGGAAATCTGTGGACTGTCAGGTCAGTGTGTTTGTGATCAGGAAACTCATTTACAGCATATGCACGAGAGCCTCAAAGCAAAAGTAGGCATCTCTTACAAGTCAACATTGTACAAAAACTGTGATGTTTGCAACCATTTTGGAAGTGGTGAATACCCTTGTGGTTTTATCCCAAGCATTCAAACTAGAAGGTTCTTTTTTTTGCTTGAGACATAACTTTCTTGAGTTGTCTGCATTTTCTGCTGGACTATGACTGATAGGGCTAGATTTACTTCAGCAGCACAAAGTAACAATGCATGCAATTATGAACACAGATGGTGTCAGTTCATTTGAATAATAAAACATAAGCAGAGAGTCGCTCTGCACAATGAATCAAATTGTAATCACAATATCAAACTGTGCAATTATATAATCACAGCGGATGCAATTCAAAAGTCTAAGTTTTGGAGAATTTAGGCAGAAATGAGGAACACTGAACATAGAAGGGTCACATGCACCCGAGTGGATTTAGTTGAGAAAGTCTTGAAACGCTCCCACTCTCTGCTGATGCATGAATACTTTAAGTTAGGCAACAACATTGGGTGCTGGTTTGTGTAGAGTGTTTTTCTCAAAGCCTTACCTTCCCTCACTATTTACCCTTAGCTGGAGTATGGTCGCTGGGTGGCAGGGAATGTCCACACAGCGGTGTATAGCCCTTTCTACCCTACGCTCAAAGCGCTTTACACTGCTTTACACTCACCCAGCCACACACACATACACCAGTGACACTCACTGGTTCAGTGTCTTGCTCAAGGACACTTCGGCCTGTGGACATGAGAAGCCGGGATTTGAACCGCTAACCCTTCGACTCCTGGACAACCCGCTCTATCTACTGAGCCACAGCTGCCCCTAATTCAATCTAGGTATGTGTCTATACCTAGATTTTATTTATATCTACTTTTATTTTCATGTGCACAAGCTGTTCACACAAATTTCTCCTGGTATGATCAATACCGTTGACGGAGTCAGAATCATGCTGCTGCTCCTCCTGTGTCTTCACTTGAGGCCACACCATCCTCAGTATCAATCAATCCTCAGCTTTATTTTCACCTCTTAGGCTTCTACACTACTGCAGTAGAGGCATCACCTAGCCCTATGGGTTTAGTGCACCAGTGCATAAAATGTCATGAAATAGCATTTTTGGTTGTTGTATTTTGTGGTAGTATAAGTTTCTAAATATCGCTGTAGACTGTATATCTTTAGTTAATGGCTGTTGTTCGAACAGGAGACGCAGTTCCTTTTCAAAAGGCCAAAACAAGATGTGTGCTCGTTTCTGTTCCAGGTGCTTCCATTGTCCAGAGCGACTGATGATGTGCGGAGGAATCGGGGCTTCGCTGTCAATGAGCTGGTTTTTCAGGTGCAGGCGCCACCTCTGGGCTACAGCACCTACTCCGTGTCCCTGCTTCAGGACGGGCATCTGCCAGCCTCCACGCGACACCACACACCCACAGCCATTGAGAATGAGGTCAGAACACAGCATGTTTATCAAACTGTACCATGCTAATGTGAAGAATGTGTGCAAAAATCAACAATTTTTAAAATTAGGCTAAATTTCACATGATTCAAGAACAAAAGTGAAAAGAAATATGAGCTGTTTTGAGACTTATAAATTTTCATACTTTTTTTTTCCCAAGGCAAAATAATATGTTAGACCAGGATTTATGTGCATAGGAGGCACTGTCTGAGAATTTTATTTGCTCTGGCAACAATTTTTCCACAGCACAATTGTTGCTTTTTTTCAAAAATTACAAGAAGTTCGGGGAAAGTTTTTTTTTTTTTTTTTTTCAAGGAAGACGGGTGATCCACCTTCTAAACTGATTCAAAGTGACATCTCTCTTGATACACTGGTTGGAATAGATACTTAAACTTCTCAGAATAGAACTGGTGAAGGATTTTCAGATAAACAAGCAGTAACCAAAGTGCTCTTTGTTAATTATTGATTTGCGCCTGTTTGTTGTTTTCTCAGTCTTATCATATCAGTGTCACTTGAATATTCTTTTGGGAAACCTGTGCCTTTGTTTATGTATGTGCTCCAGTTCTTAAGGGTGACCTTTGACCCTGACACGGGGCTTTTGAGCGGCCTCAGCAACTTGGAGACAAAACAGACCATCAAACTGACGCAGAACTTCTATTGGTCAGTGTCCATCAGACACACAAACTGTGTATATCTGTAACTTTAATTCCTACAGCAGACATGTTTAGTTCACTTCTTGTTTGGTTTTTAATGCCATTTTTTGGATGTGTTGCACGTTCCAGGTACAACGCCAGTGACGGAAACAACACAGAGAGCATACAACCTTCAGGCGCCTACATCTTCAGACCAAACTCCTCCACACCATTCATCATCAGCTCAACGGCCAAGACAGAGACAGTTCAGGTAGAGAAAATACTACACACTGCTTTACACTGCTTATAAAAGCATTCATCACTCTTGAATGTTGTCTTATTTTCTTGCATTATAAATTGAATCCCTGCCAATAGAAGCTACAAAAAGTAACTTCTCTTTCACATCAAAATGAAAAAACATTTCTACAAAGTAATGTCAATAAATAAAAAATGTATAATGTTTTGCATAAGTATTAACAGAACTCTTCCTACAATATTTGTAGGTAATTTATGCATATTTACATTTAATTAATTTCAGTTGTTATAGTTTATGAAATTGCTAAGCACTTTCAACAGAGTTGCAACCAGTCAGTGCTAGTCATCTTCTAAGTAGTGAAATGGATTGAATGTGTCTTATGTGATAGTAGTAGAGACACCGATGTCTGGGAGGTTCAGTCTCTGGTGACTCAGTATTCCTGACAACACCTATAATCAATGAAAACAAACAACAAAACGAGGTAGAAGGGAAAAAAAACATACAGAGGACAATAAATTGTATCTGCAGTAAAGATCTTTTTTTTTTATTCTAGTTTTGTTTGATGCCATTATTAAATATGGCATAAAGTATTTGTAGTAGTAGTAGTTTTTGTGGGAGATTTTTAATGAAAGGTTTCTCAGCAGTTGTGACCCTATGCATTGATCTCCTTTGACCTTTTAGACATCGGTGGTGCAGGAGGTCAGGCAGCAGTTTGCCCCCTGGGTGTCTCAGGTGGTTCGTCTCTACGCTGACAGCAAAACTCTGGAACTGGAGTGGACAATCGGACCACTGCCCATAGAGTGAGTCCAGGCGCAGATACGTACTAATACAGACTTGGGTTCTGCAGCAGGATAATGATCCAAAACTCAACAGCAAGTTACCCTCTGAATGGCTTAAGAAAAACAAAATAAGACTTTGGAGTGGCCTAGTTAAAGTCCTGACCTGAATCTGCTGGAGATGCTGTGGCATCAGCTTAAAAAGGCAGTTCATGCTCGAAAAACCTTCCAATGTGGCTGAATTATAACAATTCTGCAAAGATGAGTGGGCCAAAAGTCTTCCACAGCTATAAGAGTCATTGCCAGTTATCGCAAGCGCTTGATTGCAGTTGTTGCTGCTAAAGGTGGACCAATTAGTTATTAGATTTAGGGGGCAAGCACTTTTTCACACAGAGCTATGTGGGTTTGGATTTTTTTTTCCCCTTTAAAAATAAAAACCTCATTTAAAAATAGCTTTTTTGTGTTTACTTGTGTTATCTTTGTTTAATATTTAAATATGTTTGATTATCTGAAACATTTAAATGTGACAGATATACAAAAAAGTAAGAAATCAGGAAGGGGGCAAACACTTTTTCACAGCACTGTACATTACTCAGTTCTGTCAGTAATTATATGCTCACTGAAACTGCAGTTGATGCAGTTTTTAATTTGAGATTTTAACTTGATCTGCTAAAAATGTAACTTCATCTCTTTTCACTCAGTGATGACCTGGGGAAGGAGGTGATCACACGTCTTGACACCAGCATCGAATCTGCAGAAATCTTCTACACAGATTCCAATGGCAGAGAAGTGCTGCAGAGGAAGTAAGGATGAAGAAAATTAAACACCGACACATTGCTTGATATTAGTCCCAGTGTTTTGAAGTAAAGCTTATGGTTCAACAAGATTTGTCGTCGGTAAAGCACTTAGAAAATGTAATGTTTTATATATATATGCATACGCAAATACTGTATATTGAGTCATAAAGGCTAAAACCATAGACATTCCTCATTTATTTTCATCTTGTTTAATAAGACTCAGGCTTTGCTCAGTTTTTAGTGTGCGCTCACACAAGGCACACTGATCCCCATACCATGTACAAAGTGCTGATTTTTGGTTAATTGCACAGCCTGTGTATGGAGCCAGTAAGAGAAGAATTCATACATTATGTCAATGTTGCATAACCATGTTGGTTTTTGTGCATTACTAACTGCTGAAACCCACCTTTTCCAAAGCGTACTGGAGCCAGGGAAGCATACTGTGCCCCAGCACAGAATGGAGCACTCACTAGTCAGAGCTTAGGCACTGCAGATTGCCTATTCAGAGTGATTATTATCTTCTGATAAAGATCACTTTGGTTTCACAATCCCACATGTATGCATACCTGACGTGTCAACATGAAACAACAACTTGAAACTTGCCATGATTACTGACTTGACTGTTAACTTACTGACTGTTGACATTTCACTTCAACATCCTGCTGTCAACTTTTGAAATCAGTAGCACCAAACTTGTGGTGTGGGCACAGTTGCTCAAAAATAAAAAGAAAAGCTATCTTGAAAGTATTTTACTTTAATTATGGCAAGTTTCAAGTATTGACCACTTGAATATCTCCATTGTATCAACTTTAAGGATGGGTGTTGCTGGTGTTTGTATCAAGAAAAGGAGCAATGGCACCAAAGAATTGAACTAATTTACTTGAAACTTCCCATAGTTTTTGGCCACTAGTCTGTCTTGTCAACTTTTGGGAAAGGTGGCACTTCTGCTTGGAACCAGAAAAAAAACTCAATAGTGAGTTCCACTGTTTTAACAACTGCCTGAAATTCGATCTGTGGTGGTTTTAGCCCCTTTAAGCAAAGACACACATTGGCATCACGTTTACCGCAGTGTCTCAGTTTGAAATGTTATTAATCAAATGAAATGTTTGTTATTTTAACTAAGTTTGTTTCTGATCTCACCATGGCTCAGTATTTACTTAATTTTGTGCATTATTTTCCTGCAGGAAGGATTTCCGCCCCACTTGGCATTTGAGGCAGTCAGAGCCCATTGCTGGAAACTATTACCCAATCAACTCTCGTGCTTACATCAAGGTTTGTGAGGGAAAAAGTATGAAAAACACAAGTGTATCATTGCATCAGATGCTTTTTTTTCCCCCAGTTGTCAGGAAGTAGGCACAGTTAAAGCTGCTCATGGCACAGGATAGACCTCTTTTTAAAAACTGACTTTTTCAAATTTTACATTATCACTTGTTATATCTTGGCATCGCTGTTTTCTAACCTGTTGCCCATGAAATATATCTTTACTATGTGTTTAGTCCAGCCATTTTCATTCCTTTTGATTATTATTTCTCACTGTTTGTTTCAGGATAATAAGGACCAGCTCACTGTAGTGACAGATCGCTCTCATGGAGGTAGCAGCATTTACAACGGCTCTCTGGAGATCATGGTGAGACGCAAACAGATACAGATTAAGCACAATTATGTAACTCTCAGATAAACATCCTCAACCTCACCCCATTTTATAGCTTCACCGTCGACTGCTGTATGATGACAACCGAGGTGTTGCCGAACCCCTGAATGAGACATCTGAGATATTCCCCGAGGGACTGGTGGTCCGAGGACGCCTCCTGCTCTCTCTGGACCGACCACCCAGCGCCGCCGACAGACACCGCCCCTTGGCACAGGAAATGGTTCTGCAGCCACTTCTGACATTCACTGATGCAGATCTGCACCCAAACACCAAACTGGAGGTGAGAGAGGCAGAGGGGCTAAGAAAACTGTAGTTCAGTCTGGTGTAGACTGTCAGAGATGGGGTCAGTTTCCAGTTTTGAGAGTTCAGGGTTGCAGCTTAAACCAGTTTGATTTTTATTTTTTTTTCCCCGGAATAGAAGAACCGATATTTGCCTGTACTCAGATTGTATCAAAGGGATCCTACATCCCTTACAGTGACACAGTGCTAAGTCCAACTGGATTTGCATCAGAATATTAATAAACATGAATCTGAGAGGATGCAAACATTGCATACTAAGTGCAAACAAATGGGCAGGAGTCATTAACCATGAGCAGTTTAACTGAATTAAACTGAACTGAAAGGACCCTATCCCTTTGAAGGAAATTCAACTGACGAGCTCATAAATAAGATCAAATTAGTAACATGTCTTCATCTGTGGTAAATGGTCTTGCACTTATATAGCACCTTTCTACCCTATGGCACTCAAGGCGCTTTACACTGCTTTCCATTTACCCAGCCACACAATGTGGGGTTCAGTGTCTTGCTCAAGGACACTTTGGCCTGTGGACATGAGAATCCGGGATTTGAACCGATAACCCTCCGGCTCCTGGACAACCCACAGCCGCCCCGTGGTGTTGAAAAGTCTAATGGCGGTGGGCATGAAGGATCTCGTCTAATGTTCAGTCCTGCAGCATAGTGATGCTGGTCGTCCACTGCAGCTGGGACAGGACAAGATGAAGAGGATGGTCTGAGTTGACCATAATGTCCTCCATTGTTCTCCGTGTGAACCTGTCCACCACAACCCCCAGTGAGTCGTGCCTCCAACCAACTGCTGGTCCAGCCTGTTTTTAGAAGTCTTTAAGTTTTTGTTTTTACAAGTTTTTGTCTGATGCTGCTTCTCCAGCAGACCACAAGAGTGCATTTGCAATCGCTGACTGGCAGCATCTTAAGGCCGAAAAATGGCCAACTCTGTCTCTTTCGATAGTCCACTTTGTTGTCCAGATGTACACCAGGATTATTTGTATTTTTGCACAACCTCGCTGTCCACTATGTCTAATACTGTTTGGTCAAAGAGGGGTCTTAGACTTTCAAAAGACCAGTACCATTTCCTATCTTGGCAGTGTTCATCAGGAGCCAGTTTGTCTGACTCCAGTCACAGAAGGCGTTTATCAGATCTCTGTAGTCTCCTTCCTGTCACGTAGTCTGTGATCCAGGAAACAAGGGAGGGGCCACCGTCACCCCTTTGAGCTGGTCTCTGAGGATGTAACATTGGACTGTGCTGAATGAAAGCAAAGAATAAAAGCATCGCTTCAAGTATTCTGGAGCTTCGTAATAGACTAGTTACACAGCAGACATTTGAACTCATTATGGCAGAAAATCCGCAGGTGTAATTCATTTAATTTACCATGGCTGCAATTTATTTCCATGCATGTGGGAGTGGTTGGCTCATCTTGGCCCCTTGGAATGGCTTTCTGATGCAAACGGACTTGTTCCCTCATGAATGTTAAGATCACTTATGTTTTTCCTTCTGTGACAAGTCAGAATGTCTGTTGTGGAAAAACCCTCAGATAAATGAGAAGAACCAGGGCTGTGAATCAATCCAAAGTCTCTGTCAGTCCTGATGGTTTATGGTGGACTCTGAGGTCGAGTTAGTATTACCAGTATCATGTGAGTGGCAGTATTAAAGTGACTATACAGAAAAAAAGAATATACATTTCTTACATTATTTAATTGTTAAAGTAGACTGAGAACTCATGAACAGTCCCTGATATGAACTGAGACAAAATACAGAAAGGCAGATGTATCCATTCATGAGATTAATGAAAACATTTATACATACTGATTAACCTGGCAATTACAAAACCCTATTGCCTTCAGTGTGTTGGGTAATGCACAAATATATGAAAATTATGTTTATTAAAAATAATGATACCATGGGTATCTGACGAGCCAAGGCAAACAACACAAAGATCCGCAGAGAGACGGATGAAGCACAGGAAGCATGGCAGCATGAAAACTGTAGGAAAAAAGTTTCTCCTAATGAAGAAATTCTAAGTGAACTTTTAGAATTATGGGCATGGTTTCTGAGTCTCCCCCTAAAGTAAAGAGTAGATCCTAGTAAAGATCAATGATTCATACAGCATCTTGACTATTAAGAGTTCCTGTGAATTTAATTCCTGATTTTTATCCACAATTCACAGCAGGGCAGAGTTTGTACCAGTTGGGGACAGTCAGCATTGGCTAGTGTGATCATTTTTAACTTCAAATTGTTAGTGTGTTGTACTTTTATTGTCCTGTTTGTTTGTTTGTTTGTTTGTTTTGTGATTTTTTTTTTTAATTTTTTTTTTGCTACTTGCCTAGGTACTACAGATGCAATTTTTTACATCTGCTGTTGTCTCACTATAGATGTTCATTAATGTGCAATGCCCCTATCAAATAAAATAAATAAATAAAAATAGGAGAGTAGTAGTTAAATGAGAGAGAACCTCATCTGGATGATCACTTCAGTTCATGTAACACTTCTCAAACAGCCAGTGACAGAGAGAGAGATCAAGCATGAGACACATTTGAATCTTTTCCTTCCTGTTATTACGTATGGTTTGCTCGTCTTCCCTGCAGTTCAGTGGACTCTTGTCTCTGTGTAGTTTTCAGGTCTACAGGCTGCGCTGCCCCCTGCTGTCCACCTGCTCACATTGACGCAGTGGGACGCCGACTCCGTGCTGCTGAGGCTTGAGCATCAGTTCCAGAGCTGGGAGAGCAAAGTGAACTCAAAACCTGTCACCGTCAACCTGCAGGTCAGACTAGTGCTACACATATAATGACAGTATGTAGTAAACTACTAGTTACAGGCAGTAGTGGACAGCGTAAACAGAAATGGTACCCTAGTAAAGGTATTGTTACTTCACAATTCTAATGACTCAAGTTGAAGTAGTCATAAACGTAAGTACTAACAGAGGATGTCATAAAAAATCCACTCAACCTGTGACCAACTTCATAATATGCTATTTAATTGAGAATACTATATTGCATTCTAACGTGTATTGTATTTTCCGGATTACACGTTGCAGTTTTTTTGCATAGTCTGACTAGGGGAGCAACAAATATACCCGAGCGACTTGTATATTACATATTTCCAGTATTGGTTGTTTGTCACACTAACAGCTGCTAGACATCACTGTAGGCTTGTGTACCTTCATCTGCCGCATCTGTATTACTGACTATTTAAAATGTAGACATTACCGGTAACAACCACACCTGCCATCAACTTAACACTGAACGTGTCGGCGCCGTCACTTACCCGGGGAGGCGAGTCGCGAGCTTTCGCTTCTGGCGTCAAGCGCGGCCGCCCGTTCCCTGACCAAATGCGACATGTTCTCCAGAACGACTTATACGCGTTTTTTTTTTTTTTTTTTTGTTGTTCGTGTTCATTATGGATTTTTTTGGCTTGTGCGACTAACAGTCCAGAGCGACATATCACCTGGAAAATGCGGTACTTTGGTCTTTTTAGGTCTTTGACCAAAAGTGATTAAAGTAATCATTTTGTTGGGTACTTTTGCTTGATAATTTTAATTTCTTTTCCAGTGTTATTACTTAATTTGTTTACTTTAGCTCATTTTTTTGCTTATGAAAAAGGCAGTTGTTGAAAATCCTCCCGTGTGTGTGTGTCTATGTATATATACAGTGGGGCAAAAAAGTATTTAGTCAGCTACCAACTGTGCAAGTTCTCCCACTTAAAAAGATGAGGCCTGTCATTTTTATCATAGGTTCACTTCAACTATGAGAGACAACATGAGGAAAAAAATCCAGAAAATCACATTGTAGGATTTTTAATGAATTAATTGGTAAATTCCTCGGTAAAATAAATATTTGAACAATTACAAAAGTTCATCTCAATACTTTATCTACCCTTTGTTGGCAATGACAGAGGTCAAAGGCTTTCTGTAAGTCTTCACAAGGTTTTCACACCCTGTTGTTGGTATTTTGGTTCATTCCTCCATGCAGATCTCCTCTAGAGCGGTGATGTTTTGGGGCTGTGCAACACGGACTTTCAACTCCCTCCAAAGATTTTCTATGGGGTTGAGATCTGGAGACTGGCGAGGCCACTCCAGGAGCTTGAAATGTTTTTTACAAAGCCACTCCTTCATTGCTCATGCTGAAAGACCCAGCCACGTTTTATCTTCAATGCCATTGCTGATGGAAGGAGGTTTTCACGCAAAATCTCACGATACATGGCCCCATTCATTCTTTCCTTTACACAGATCAGTCGTCCTGGTCCCTTTGCAGAAAAAC
>JAQQAE010004897.1:5599-18229 GCA_029823295.1 Pseudamia nigra | reverse complement strand
AGATCTTTGAGTCCATCTCATGAAAAATGGGATCAAAAACAAAAGTGTTGCGTTTATATTTTTGTTGAGTGTATTATGCCTCTCCAAACTTTTATAAGTTGAGTCCCAACAACCTTTTCTCAGAGTTTGGAGATGGCATTTTGGAGCCACAAGTTTGACAGTGTGGACGGGACGAGAGTTGGTTTCTTCAACAGAGGTTTAACAACCGCCTGCTTAAAATGTTTAAGGACACGACCTGATGATAATGAGCAGCTTATCAAAGACTCGATGGCAGGGCCGATAGCCCTACTAGCTTGAAAGAATAGGGATGATTGTAGAATATCAACTGAGTTCATTGAAGGCTTCATCTCACTCAAAAGTTTGGACACATCATCTAGGGTGACTGGTTGAAAAGAGTCCAAAACTGTGCAGCGAATTGGATCATGACTGCACGGTGTGACAGTATCTATAATGAGTAGAACTTTATCTATAAAGTCCAAAGCGTGTGGTTTTCTTCTGTAGACCAGACTGGATATTTGGATTGAAGACATTTCGCTACCTATCCAGGAAGCTTGTTCAGTTCTAACTGGTCTCATGCAGGTATCCAGAATTTATAGCCTGTGGCTCAGGACTCCACCCTTTCATCCTAAAAGGTGTTAGTTTCACCTGGGCCAGGGTTGACACAGAGTTATTAGGGTTGCTGTCTTTATCTATAAAGTATTTTAGAAAACCATTGCAGTCATTTGAGGAAGAGACAGGTAGCTCAGGCCCTGGTGGAGAGGCAATATTATTTACAGTATTTCTTTTCCCAATAGATATTAAAGTTGAAAATAACAAGTTCTTGCATCCTTCACCATGTCATTAATGACACCAAGAGTTCCTTAAGATGTCAGCGATGGACCTCAAGCTTTGCTTCCAAAGACGCTCAGCTTTAGGACACGCCTGAAGCGCCGAATAGATTCACTGTACTAAGGATAAGATTTAATAGAACCAGATTTCTGAAGATTTAGAGGTACCACTGTGTCCAGAATGTCAGAGCACTGAGAAATAAAAGACAGGACAGCCAGACACAGGCGCCATCGTGGAGTTCACCTTGAATTTGTTTGGAGGTTGTTCTGGGCTCTTTTGTTACCATTCGTGTTATGCATCTCTTCAATTTGTCATCAATTTTCCTCCTGCGGCCACGTTCAGGGAGGTTGGCTACAGGCCTGTGGATCTAAAATTTCTGAATAATATGTGCAACTGTAGTCACAGGAACATTAAGCTGCTTGGAGATGGTCTTATAGCCTTTACCTTTAACATGCTACAATTTTCTTTCTAATCTCCTAAGACAACTCTCTCCTTTGCTTCTTCTGGTCCACGTCAAATGTGGTTCACACCATGGGATAGGTGATGGTGTCGCTTTTCAAAAGAGGGCGCTGCTGTTTGAAAATGTCAAAACCGATTTGCTTGAAACTTTCCTTAGCTATTGATTACTGTCAGATCAGAAACCTGCCAATGTATAGGTCTGAAGGTGATATAGGGGATAGGTGGATCAAGGAAAGACTTAAACGACGCAGCTCTTCCATTCCGTGTTTCACAGAAACAAGAGTCACAATGTCCTCTAGTTGTTTTCATTTAAATGTCTGAAACATTTCATCAGTAAACTTGTTAAACTTGTTAAACTGTATAAACGTCTCTATGAGTTAGGGTTAGGAGGTAATAAATGGTGTTAGTTGCCACGTCATATTGTCATATCGTTCATTAGTCGAATGGCAGGTTTTATGATTTGAGCAGATTTAGTTTATTACAGAATTGGTGGAAGTGTCCAAGAGACAGATGATTGCAGAGTTTAATTCCCAGAACTAGTCACAGATCCATCTCCTGAGTCTGAAAGTGGAAACTGGAGCCCCATGTTTGAGGTTTGACTTCCTGTAAATGAGACTTTGATGAGTATTTATAGACACTGAGCAGAGACAATGTGTAGACATCTCCGTCAGAGCCCCCTCCTCCCCTTCCTGCTCCTCATTGGAGAGTGGTGTTGTCATGGTGACTGACAGGAAGTGGGGTTGTTGAGTCATAGATAGGATGTAGGCAGGGCCACGGGACAGACAGAGCAGCGGAGTGTTGGGACTCAGCGGGACTGTGGACGTAGTGCTGTTCAGAGGGTGTTTGCGTTGTTCGATGCTGATCCAGGGTCTGTGATGGTCCGCCAGGGTTGGAATACGTCCACGGGATCACGGTAGGACTTCATAAGAGGCAGCAAGACGAGAGAGGGTCACCGTGAACAAGGGGGTTTGAAGGGCTTCACATCAGTATCTGACAGTTGTTTTGTTCCATCAGATGAATGTGTTTTATTGGGTATAAACCAGTTTGACTGGAACCACAGAGAATGATGTGGTTCTTTCACAGCAGTTTGATAAAACCACTGAGGCCGTAGACTAGATCTGGATTAACAGGAGCTCATCACGTCACCACTGTACGTCACTGGGTTAATGGCTTTCTCATCTCACTTTTATTAATGTCAACCTAAATAACAGCAGAAACAACTGCTCCTCAGTAGGGATGGACATTTGAAGATTTACAGACATAATGCTTTTCAGTTCACAGGTGAGTCTTGCTAACAGGTAGTTTGTGCCATTTCTCGCCGACTTAAAGCTGCAGTTGGCAACTAGAGGAAAATCTAGGACTCCGGCATTAAATGTGGGCACATACAGGTCTCATGCTCCTGTCCCTGTTTGTCCTGAAGTCCACCACCGTCTCCTGTTTGTACTCACCGGAGAAACACAGCTGGTGTTAGCTATCTGTGCTGCCTCGACGTCCTAAAGATGTGCATAGACCCATTTTCTGAGCTCTGACGCTTGGCATATATTTATAGAGCAGTGGTCATGGAGGGTCAGTGTTTGCTTCTCTCAAACACCTTTAGACATCAGCGTAAATCTCGCTGTCTTCAATGTCTGAGCTTCTAACAATCAAAAGTCAAGTCAAAGACATAGACAATAGTCAGAAACACTGCTAATTCTGAATCAGCGTTGAAACCGTTTAAATCCCGTAGCTGATGAAACGCAGGTCCGATGTTCACTCCTGTTTTATTTTGAGCACAGTTTCCTTTTTTACTTTTTTGTTCTTACTGTTTGTCGTTGTGTAAGCCGTTGCTAAAGGGGGAATCCGTGACGTCGCTCTGTGGTCCTTTTGTTCTCAGTGTCTGCAGCTGGAGGAGGAGGGTCTCCAGCATGCCAATGAGAATGATTGACAGTCAGCTGACCCTCCCCTTATCACTGACTGGTGTAATGTTACCAGCAGCGGTGGGTTTGTTTTCTCCAAATGACCCTATGAACGTCCCACCACCACAAATAGTGACGGGTTCAACGACCACCTTCTGTTTGAATGAGTTTAAACCATCAGTTGTCTTGTTCAGACTCAGTATTACAACTACTGGACTTATTCATATTATGACATTTTCTTCAGTTTCTGGCTGATTTTTTTTTTTTTTTTTCTTCATTTCTCTTGATTATTTGGTTTATTTTTACTCGTTTTGTTTATTTTATTGTTTCCATTTTCTTTATTATTGTGTTCAGTTTTGCTCATTTTCTGGACTCTTGTGTTTTTCCACAATTTTTCTGGTTATTTGGATCATTTTTGTGCATTTTCTTCATTAGTTTATTTTCTTCAGAATTTTGTTTATTGTTTCTTATTTTCTTAATTTTTGTTTATTTTTGCTCATTTTGTAAATGAATGAATAAATACATGAATGAAAATGAATTTAAAAATCTACAAATAATAAAGAAAATGAATAAAATGAACAAAATAATAAAGATAATGAATAAAAATAAACAAAATAATTAAGAAAATGAATAAAAACGAACATAATAATTAAGGAAATGGATAAACACGTGCAAAATCGGACGAATGACTGCCGTGCTGGGGTTTGATTGACATGTCACGGTAGCAGCAGCTCGTTGTAGTGAAGTCGGACCGATTCAGAGCTTCGTATCTTCTATTTATTCAATATGTTCATCGTGACATACTCGACTGCAGCTGTGTGTGAGTGTTTACACTAACAACACTGTGATATGACTTTGTTTGAAACTGCGCAGTGAAGTTTTACTGCAACAGTAAGATAGCGATTAATGTTTAGCTCTCCCATGATTCCCTTGGCATGAATGCTTTTGTCCAAATATGGTTACATCCTGTTTTTGGCTCCAACAACAGGCCGTCTAGGAAGTGACAAGTCGATTGGCCTCAAAACGGCCCTTGAGAAACTCATGGGTGACGTCATGGTCACTTTGTCCATGGGTCGACATCATGTGCAGACTTTTCCTCCACTTCGCAGCCTTAGTTTTCGTTTTTCCACTCCTTCCTCTGTGCTCGCTCAGAAGTGGTTTTGTGATTTTTTTGGACACGTAACCTGCTTTGAACCAGGGTGACGTAAACCCTGGTTCAGATACCGACTCCTGGTCCAAAAGGGATCAGAACTGGACCAGTTATTTATTTTGAATTCCCGTGTGGCTCAGACCCCCGTCGTGTCATATTTACATGACGTCTGTAAATATGAACGGGTTTCCCTTTGTCTTCATGTCACTGTGTAAATGTTCCTGTTTAAATATTTGTTCATTATTTCCAGACTCACCAGTTCAGTGTGTTTGATGTTATGTGACTCTTCACACAGTTTGTCGCCTAAGAATCATCACTAAGAAAGATGTGTTTTTAAAATGAATTCTGAGACGTCTCTGTGGATTTCACATCATTATGTAAATAACGAGCACTGAGTAATCAGGAAGGGGGTGAATACTTTTTCACACCGCTGTATATCATGTCATAACTGGAACATGTGCTCATCGAGTTCATTGTAGGTGAGTTTCACCGTCTACACACAAGTAATGTGTGTGTGACCAGCGTGTTTATTGTCAGGTGGACACACACACATTTCACATAGAAACCTGTGGTCCCGCCTCCGACATTCATCATCATTATGTCATCGATCACACGTCAGCGGCGGCAGCTGTAGGTCACATGATCAGGACCAGGATCACATTGTCTGTTTGGACCGTTAGCTTAGCCACCGGAACAATATCAACCAATCAGAGAAGACGAGTGGACTGAGGAGCAGCCTCCGCCTTCACGGAGATGGGATGGGAGTGGTGGGATGGAAGCGGTGGGATGAGAATGATGGGGTGACCCGCTCCAGGTTTATTGTAAAAGTTCTAGTGACCTGTAAAGTTTACATGAGCCTATTACAGACCGTTTTAAGTGTTTAAGGGCGTTGACAAAATAAAAGATTCTGATTGGATGAGGGTTTCAGAGGGTCTTTGTGTAAATCTGCCTCACATGGTCTGATTTCACTCTGACTTGTACCTGCCTCATTCTCATCAGAACACACTCTGATTGGCTGAAGCACAGGTCATTCAGAAGGTGACCTGGAAACATCATAATGAGCAGAATGCCATGAGTTTAAACAACCTCCACCTGGTCACATGACCTCCACGACTCGAAACATCCTGTTTTATACCACTAATGACAGTTTGCTTTCATTTTCTTGATGATTTCATTGGTTTATTTCTATAGGATTCTGTTCATTTTGATTTGATGTTGATTTAGTTTCTTATTTGAACGCCATTAAAATAAAGTTAAAATCGACTACTTTACTCATTTTGAGATCATTTATCTTCATACCTCATGGTGTCTCAATCATTTTGTTTATTGTTATTCATTTTGTTGCTTATTTTCTTAATTTTTGTTCATTGTTTTCATTATTTGATTCATTATTTTCTTGACTGACAGAACAGAGGGCGTTCATGTTTCCCATCACACGTGGATTTTCACAATAAGAGTCCTTTAAAACATAAATGTTAAATAGAAAAGCAGATGTCATGTGACCTTTGAGCTCATACGTGACACTTGACGTGTGCAGGTGATCACGCCCTGCAGACGTCTGATCCTGTGTGCAGACAACAGGAAGGAGATGGAGGAGTGGATGGCAGCTCTCCGCAGCGTCCAGAACCGGGAGAACTATGAGGTACGTACGTCGCCTCCGCGGGAAACGTTCAGAATAAACGTCCTGAATCTGAATCAGGGGAGGAGTCTGACATGTGTCTGTCCATCCAGTCCACTCAGTACAGTATGGACCACTTCAGTGGGATGCACAACTGGTACGCCTGTTCACACGCCAGGCCCACCTACTGTAACGTGTGCAGAGAAGCTCTGTCTGGAGTCACGTCACACGGACTGTCATGTGAAGGTACGAGAGCAGAGACCAGTGCAACTATACTCTGACAGAGTCGTTGAGCCAGACTTTAGTCTGACCTGCAGACGACGAGCCAGACTTTACTCTGACCTGCAGACGAGCCAGACTTTACTCTGACCTGCAGACGACGAGCCAGACTTTACTCTGACCTGCAGACCAGCCAGACTTTACGCTGACGCTCTCTCTGTTCATGTCAGTTTGCAAATTCAAAGCTCACAAACGCTGCGCAGTTCGAGCCACAAACAACTGTAAATGGACGACCCTGGCCTCCATCGGGAAGGACATCATCGAGGACGAGGACGGGGTGAGACACAGATCTGTCCTCGGTTGACCTTTAACCCTTCCTTCCACTGACCTTTGACCTTTGCTTCCCCAGGTGTCGATGCCTCACCAGTGGCTGGAAGGGAATCTTCCGGTTTCAGCCAAGTGTAACATATGTGATAAGACGTGCGGCAGCGTCCTCCGACTGCAGGACTGGAGATGTCTGTGGTGTAAAGCCATGGTGAGAGCACCATGTTACCCATCAGCCACTGCGCCTGTCCATTATTATCACATTATGTCATCTTTATGAAACATTTAGTTGGTCATCAGTTTCCCATTGACTCATGGTGTTGTAATTAACTTGCTGTTTCCTCGTGCTCAGGTTCTTTATTGATGCTGTCTTTCCGTGTCCAGGTTCACTCTGGCTGTAAAGAACACGTGTCCTCTAAATGTCCTCTGGGACAGTGTAAAGTGTCCGTCATCCCTCCTACGGCTCTGAACAGCATCGACTCCGACGGTGAGGAATTCATTCCATGTCCATGAGAAACTGAACTGTCAGACTCTTTTACTGCGTCAATCTTGTTGTGCCAGCATTCTTGACAACTTTGTGCATTTTGTTGATTATTTGTTGTGACGTGATGCATTCAGGGTCCAGAAGGAGTCGATTATTATTTGGTTGTTATGTTTGTGATGGATTCAGGTCCTGAAGGCTTTGTCTTCATCTTGTTCATTAATACTTTTCCTTCTCTTCGTGGTGCGTTCAGGGTTCTGGAAGGTGTCGTGTCCTGTTCTTCCTGTTGATTATTTGTTTTGTCTGTCTTCATGATGCGTTCAGGGTTCTGGAAGGCGTCCTGTCCCCCGTCCTGTACCAGTCCTCTGCTCGTCTTCGTGAACTCTAAAAGCGGAGACAACCAGGGCGTGAAGTTCCTGCGTCGTTTCAAGCAGCTATTGAACCCGGCGCAGGTGTTCGACCTGATGAACGGAGGACCACACCTGGGGTTGGGAACCTTTGCTTTCACCTCGCTGTGTACACACCTACCACTGTTCCACCGGACTTGTACATGTTGTGTTTTATGAAGCAGCGATGATGAAGATGATGCCAACGTGTTTGTGTTCTTTTTCCAGTCTTCGATTGTTCCAGAAGTTCGACACGTTCAGGATCCTGGTTTGTGGAGGAGATGGGAGCGTCGGCTGGGTTCTGTCTGAAATTGACACGTTGACGTTACACAAACAGGTACACAACATACATACAAGTACACATCAGATTTAATCCAGACTTTGATTTTAAAATGTCTTAAATGTGTTTAATTTTACTTATTTTATTGACTATGTCACAAAAAGAAAAGTTTGCATGCCCTAGAAGTGTTTCCAGTATCAGAAATGAGTGAAAGCATTCGGCATGATTTGGATTGGTTTGGTCATGTGAGAAGCTTTTACCTAGAAATTTAAAATTTCACTCAGCTGTGGATGACGAGATGTAGAAGTGATGTAGTGAATGTTGCATGTCTGGCATAAAGCATCCGGACGTTATTGTTTTTCAAATAGGGGTTAAAAAACAAAGAAAAAAGAGCGTTTCACCTACATTTAACTTGATATAGTTCAGGTTGGATTTTAGCCACATAGTAAAAGGTCATTTTATGAAATAAGAGGTTGTTAACTTTCAAATGAGGTGTGATTGATTCATTTGGACCTTGTAGTTCCTCAGTTATAAGCACCGTACATCTTTTTACTTGACATTTTTACTTGAAACGGAGGTTCATTATATTTTACTTAACCGAGTGTATTTTTACCTGATCAAGTATTAATAGCTTGAAATATCAAGCCTATATATGTATGGAAAAATATGTTAAGGGACAAACATAAGTATGTGGACAAATAAAACTTTCAAAAAACAGGCAGAGGCGTCAACAAAGGAAAAGATGATGGAATATAAAATGGAAAGATTTGATTTAAAATAAAAAGGATGTAATGTAAGGTAATAAAAACATGTTGGAACATAAATGAATTCATTAGAGTTTGAAGAAATATCCAAAGATATTGTTATTTGATTAACTCGTAATAATAGTTAAAGCCCTGAAAGGGGGAAAAAAGGTAGAAGGTCATTCGACGTCACCCCTGCCAGCTGCACAGGCTGCCAGAAAGTTTGTGCGAGCGGTGAAGTCAAAATATTCTACTAGAGGAAAAAAATGGTTCAACATGAAATTTTGGTTCATAAGTCTGTCACCTCTGATTCTCGGACGCCCCTTCAGGCACCAATGAAGTTAATATGACAAGATGGTATCATTCGCTAATCCAATAGGACGTGTCCACGGTGGGGAAAGCCACACCTCTGGGTGTGTAAAATGGGCGGGTGAGACACCCCAAGTGTGAGCTCCTTCTGATGTGTTATTGACACATGTAGAACGGGTTCCCATCTCTTTGTCTTTTGTTGTCGGCAATTAAAGTACTTTGTCTTGAATTTTGACTTTTCCTGAATTTTTTAAAGACAAATTAGACTAAGATTAAAATTATCCATTAGGCGGCAAGTAACAATCTGGATGTCTGCCGGTCGTCAAAGTCCCAAAACGCCTTAAATCCGGATGTCTGCCGGTCCTCAAAGTCCCAAAACGCATAAAATCCGGATGTCTGCCGGTCCTCAAGGCGTGTTGTTTTTCTTCTGTCGACTAGACTGCTTCAGAACTGAAGAAGCTTCGTGGATAGGTTGCGAAATGTCTTCAAATCAAATTTCCAGTCCAGTCGAAAGAAGGAAAACTACACGCCTTGGATACCATAACCTGGATGAGTGAGAATCTTCACAGATATGCTGCCAGTCCTCAAAAAGTCCCAAAACGTCTTAAATCTGTATGCCTGCTGGTCTTCCAAAAGTCTTAAATTAAGTTATTTTGATGTCAGGTCTTCAAATTCATTAAGTGGTCTTAAGGTGAATTAGTCTTGCTCTGGGATCTAACGTCATGCTCCGTGCCTCTTCGGTTCAGTGTCAGCTCGGAGTGCTTCCTCTGGGGACGGGGAACGATCTGGCCCGGGTTCTGGGCTGGGGTTCAGCCTGCGATGACGACACTCAGCTGCCGCAGATCCTGGAGAAACTGGAACGAGCCAGCACCAAGATGCTGGACAGGTGAGTCTGCTTGTGGACGGGTGAGACCGTCAGAACCAGGCTTAGACTCAGGATAAATCTTACCTTCTGATTGGGTAAACGTCCTCAGTACAGTCGCGTTTTATTTCTTCTGCTGCAGGTGGAGCATCATGGTCTACGAGACCAAGTTTCCACGGCAGCACTCCGCGTCCACGGTCACGGAGGACTGCAGCGACGACTCAGAGGTAACAGCAGGAAACAAATGACCACTGAAGGACAGGGTGTGCAAACTTTTGACTGGTCATGTATTTACTATCGCCACCTTGTGAATTAGGGGTAATTTAATCTAATCTATGTGCATGAACACTGTCATTTTTATGTCTTTATTACTTCAAGTTAATATTAGCAACTATACTGAGTTTACTTGTTACTAAAGTAAATGAATGATATAATGAAAGAATCCAGCATCTTCCATATTATCTGTGGGTATTAGTGGGAGTGGTTTTAATTTTAAAGACAGCGGTCTACAGGAAGTACCCACAACATTCATGTTTGCTTCAAATTGAGATCACAATCAAAATGACGCAAAATGTACAGAGACACGTTGTAAACTAGTTAAAACTCTATGAAATAGAACAGATGACGGTGATGAGACTAAACATCGGCAGTCGTATTTAACCAGAAGATCATGAACAGACCTGGTTAAATCCAGTCTCTTCCCTGGATCCAGATGAACGACTGCTGCTGATTGGTTCAAACATCACCTCATCATTTCAAGTTAAAAGCTTCTTGTAATGCAGCCTCTACGTACAGCTATTTGATAAAATTCCGAAGTAGCAGCAGGTCACCGCTGTAAAATGAGTGTAGCCAAATGGCTGAGGCTGACCTTTGACCTCTGCGCTCCAGGTTCAGCAGATCCTGACCTATGAGGACTCGGTCGCCGCTCACTTGACGAAGATCCTGACGTCAGACCAGCACTCGGTTGTCATCTCATCAGCCAAGTACGAAGCTCAGTAGATTTAACGTGATCGGGTTTTAATCCACCTGCACAGGTGTCACATGACTGGTCACATGAAAATTGGTACTCTGCTTAATTCTGGCTTGCTCTTTCAAAATCTGCTATCAGAATTAGGCTAGGTTGTACTTTTGTTAAGTTACAGGCATCACAAAACAATACCAATTTTCAGGCTCATATCTTGTATAGAGATGAAGTTATGGTTCTTCAAAAACCCATTTAAAGGAATGGTGCAAATAAAGGGTGTGGCCCTAAAAGTTTAAAGGACCATAAAATCTAAACCGCTTAGAATTTTGACTTGAAACTTGGGGATTTGTCATTGCTCCCATAGAGGTTTGTCATTACATTTTGAGCAAAATCTGAGATGGTGCCCATGGCAGCACTGGTTGAGTTGGCATGGAATGACCCACAATTACTTTTGCCTGCATGCAGCTGTCACTAGTACAACTATCATGAACAATGTAGCAGGAGCGTCTCCGACCTGTGACTCCACGGCAGATGAATTCATGTTGTTGTTCTTTGTTGTCGGTTCAGGGTTCTGTGTGAGACGGTGAAGGACTTTGTGGCACGTGTGGGGAAGGCGTACGAAAAGAACACCGAGAGCTCGGAGGAGTCGGACGCCATGGCGAAGAAGGTACAACCGGTGTGTCGGCAGAGACACATCGACGTCGCCGGGCCGTGTCAACACACTCCTGCCTCTGATTTGTCTCATTCTGTCTGTTCTCAGTGTGGCGTCCTGAATGAGAAACTGGACTCTCTGTTGAAGACTCTGAACGAAGAGTCTCAGGCATCCACTGTCCTCACTCAGGCTCCGCCCCCCACCATCGCCGAGGAGACCGAGGAGGCAGAAGGTGGACTTTTGCCGCCTCTTCCTCTGTCACATCACCTGCCAAGCTCCGCTCCGTGCTCCCCTCGCACCAATCCATCATCGTCTTCTGCAGCAGCTGCCATCTTTAAGCCACGAGAGCAGCTGATGCTGAGGGCGAACAGCCTGAAGAAAGCAATCAGGCAGATCATCGAGCACACAGAGAAAGGTGAGACGAGAACAAACCCCGGGAGCGAGGTCTGAGGGATGGTCTGTCCTCTGGAGATATGTCCATTCTACAGTGGACGGACACTGACTTTATAGTGGATACTTCATCTCACATTCATATTGATAGTGCTACTACAATGAGTGTACAAATCTGTACACTCACCAAAACTGTGTCTGATGAGGAAGCGAAGACCCAGAGCTGTGTCTGCTGCAGAGGACACGTTTAGTAGAATTAACTCAGCAACTCAGAGTCTGATGGTTTCAAACCGTGCTCAGCTCTGTCGACAGTGTCTTAACGTGTCTCCGTGTGCATCATTCTGTCTCAGCCGTGGACGAGCAGAACGCCCAGACGCAGCAGCAGGCTTTCTCTCTGAGCCAAAACGAGGACGACGGGCTGGTGGAGGAGGAAGAGGAGGACGAACTGGATGAAGACAAGGTGTCTCTGCAGTCGTCCTACAGCGGAAAACATCGCAACACCCGCAGAGGTGAGGAGCACGAATCCAGATGAGATGCCTGTAGAGACGAACACGGTCAGACGGGACACTCTGCATCCAATGAGCTGTTTGTTGATTTGTTTACCTGTTTGTTGTGTTGTTTACATGCTTGTTTGTTGTTTTTCTGTACCTGTTTTTGTTTATATGCTTGTTTGTTTTTTCCATGCTCATTGTTTACGTGCTGTTCGTTTTTATTCACATAGTAGTTGTTTTTGTTTACTTGTTTGTTTATATGCTTGTTTGTTTTTACGTGCTCATTTATTGTTTACATGCTTGTTATTTTGTTTTTCTGTTTGTTGGTTTATTGTTTATGTTTACATGCTTGTTTTGTTTACCTGTTTGTTGTTTTTGTTAACATGCTTGCTTGTTGTGTACATGCTTGTTTGTCATTGTTTACATGCTTGTTTGTTTTTTTCTGTACCTGTTTTTTGTTTTTGTTTACATGGTTGTTTATTTACATGATTGTTTGTTTTTCTTGTTTATATGCTTGTTTGTTTTTTCCATGCTCATTGTTTACGTGCTGTTCGTTTTTATTCACATAGTAGTTGTTTT
>JAQQAE010004896.1:0-18230 GCA_029823295.1 Pseudamia nigra | reverse complement strand
GTTCCATGATGGTTACCGTGGCAACATGTGTCCATAGAAAAGTTCACCTTGACATCAGTCAAGAATCCTTCCTCAAAAGCACTGAGTCAGATGTTAAGTTCCATGATGCCCCACCGTGGCAGCAACATGTCCATTACAAAGTTCAGCCTGCCCCCCATCAGAGTGTTGATGAAAAGCGGGGGGAGGGTGATAAGGCGGGGGTCATCCTCCAAGCAGCGTCCTCTCCAAGGAGAGAGTTTACACACAGCCTGACAAGGTCATGAGCAAAGACGCACAACAAAATGAGCAGAAATGAAGAAATCACAAAAATTGTCAAAATAACCAATTAAACTGAACAAAATGAGCAAAAGGCACAACAAAATGAGCAGAAATGAGCAAAATAATGAAGTAAATGGACAAAAATGATCAAAATAATCAATAAAACTGAGCAAAAATGTATGTATCAAATTGTCCATCATGAAGTTACTCACTACTTTAGTAGTTTTTTTATGACAAACTGTTTTACTCCGCTTTTATTTGAGTCATTCAAATTATAACAACACGTTTACATGGATACTGTTTTAGTTTATTCTATCCACCACTGATATCAGTAGGATGTTTCGACTGACACCTGCAGTCTTTCACAGAAGCACAGAAAGGCTGACAAATAACACATCACAATGGTCAGAGGAAAACTGCAGGCGTCAGTTGAAACATGTCAACGTAAAAGTAACAATTTCTACTTTTGTTTGGAAAAAAGAAATTGGGTAATCTAGGTCCAAAATCAGCCAAATCAAAAATACTGAGAACCCAGAAGGGACTGTGTTTCAGTTATAACTGAATTTCAGATCTGGTGCAAAACTTATATTGCATCTTGTATTAATAATTTCTACACACCATGGTTCCATGTGACAGTATGACCTAAGAAAAAAATCTTTGGGCCAGATCCACAAAATTTTGCATCAGTTTAGCCCGTGAAAAATGTGATGCAAAAATAGCATGTACGGTATCTCGTAAAGTAAAGGCTTAAATTCACACAGATTGCTCGATCATGCAAACAGCGTCACGGTTTCCATTTGCATGGATGCAAATGAGGGAATGTTCAGACGTATGTCCCGTAATCCTCCCCTTCCTATTCAAATAAATCACTGCGCTGATAGCATCTAATTCAGAAAAAACAACACACAGTGCACCTGATGTAGGTTACGAGTGGATGTCGTGGACTAACTGCGCCAGGAGAAAAATGCCTAATTGCACTTCGTCCCAAGTATGCTGTTATCAGCTATGAATAACATTTTTCCAGTATTAGTTGATATTTCAAACACCTTCAATGACACCTACTCAATACTGGGCGTTTATTGTTTTATAGGAGAAGTGCACTGTGTGTGCATCCTTACTGATTATAGACATAAATTGTCTTTGTTCCCTGCATGGAGCAATGCTCTACCTTTTCCCTGCTTTTTTCATTCCTTGAAACATTACTCACATTGCACTTTATGAATCCAGATTGTAACAGTAAAACATAGGTTAGTGATCATCAGATCCTGGTGATCAGTAGAGCAAATACATACTGCACATACTGTGCTGCAGTGGTGGAGGATGAGAAGATTTTATAGAGTAGTGTACAATCCTGTTCTTTGTCTGCTATAGTGTGCAGTTTAGTCAAACATAACTCACTGTTGTGATGTTATTTGATGCCTTCTGAAGAAAATAAATGACATTTATAAGAATAGACTTGAGGACATCAACATCTTATGTATCATCATGTGCACATCCAGGAAAAATAACTCATGTTACACTTTAAGTGCTACAAAAACCTTGCATAAACCTACAGTATGTACTACGTATTTTGCAGGCTACACTCATGGTCGGTGCAGCCAGTTTCACTGATTCTGGTCAAAGTGCAATGTTGCAGCAGCTGCTCCAACAGTAAACATATGTTACAGATTCAGAGCAGTCATGAATGAACTCCAAAATAATGTAAAAGGCTGCCTGGACAGTGAACAATGAATAAGGAAAAAAGGACTGTAAAGTTGGACATTTACAGTACATTAAAAAATGGATATTCTTTGATATATGATAGAAAGTGGTATATATGAGAAGAACTTAAGATTTACAAGAAGGAAGAAGCAAAAAGATTATGGTTTCTTCCCTCAATTGATTTATTTGCGACCACTAGATAAATGTTTAGTGAGTTAGTCATAATAAAGCACCTCGTCCATTTTTGGTTAAATAGTGGAAAGTTATTTTTGCTTTTGCATTTAGTTTTACTGTGTCAGTACACAATAAACCTTAGATGGTAAGCTGGTTTTCATATTTAGTTTATTCTTGATGGTGTCTGCACAGGACTTTTCCACACATGAAAGTCCTGAAAAAGCATATGTGTAAAATAAAGTTAGTGGTACTGTACAAACCCACATCCACATGGTAGGCAGAAAACGCCACCAATCTGAGATATTCTTTTCCCTCACAATTGTCACAGATTTACAGCTTTTAATCAAAAGAATGTTGACTTTTTTCTCAAAATATTATCTTCCTTTATTCTTTGGAATGTATGAATCCCCAGTTCAATAGCAATTGCAAGGTTATTGAGTTTATTTATCTTAGACCATATTATCGTCAGAATACTGAACACTGCCATTATGCATCACACATTTCCTTTCTACAAGGAAACAGTAAATGTAGTTACATCTGTTTGTGTCCTTGTTTTCTCCACTGTGACTCACAAAATGTCTAAATATCTAACTAGGACATCTAAATGCAACAAACCAGTCAATAATGGCATTAGTTGCATGTTCTTTTATTGCAAAGACAAGTGAAGATGTCTCTGTAAAAAGGCCTTTTCAAACACATTTGGCAACGTGATGGCTGATGTGAAACGACAGGTGGTAACTCAGGTGACCCACAATGGTGAGAAGCTCACTGAGGACATTACAGTGCTGGTTCAGCACAGAAGGCACAGTGTTACAGTCTATAAGGTAAGACCATTTGACAGTACATCACAGTAAACCGGTGCAGTTTTTATACAGCTCTGAAGCAACATAAGAGAGATTGTTCACACAGACAACCTTTTACACCAGACATGACCAGAGTACGTCAGAGTTTGCTACCAGATTACAACATAAAAATTTGTATTTACTGCCTGCCACACTGTTAAACGGAAGTAAAGTATTTCCCCAAATTGTAACTAGGCTTCTGAAGTCAAGCTCCTTGTCAACACAGTTTGAACATTGACTGTCTATTACAGAATAAAACAGAATCACCATGTCACTGAATAGGACACATTCATTGTTTCATGTAGATTTTATTTTGTTAAAAATCAACTTCCTGTCACTGTGTAACGTTTGCACATATAACAGATTTGGCAAAATACTGAAACACTTGAGATGAGTCATTATACTAATAAAGTACAAAGCAAAAATAGCAACATTGATGAATGTATTGAATAAAAAGGATAGAAGTATTGTATTTTTCGGACCATAAGGCGCACCCTCAAAAAATGATCCACTTATTATTTTTTTCCATACATAAGGTGCTGTTAAGTCCCTGCTGTTATGAGTAAAAATGCCCATGTTTGACCCAATGGTGAGTCTAGTGTTAAAATTAACCTGAGGCAAAGATGTTTTGATCAGGTCTTTAAAGTTTTGACTATATTTCACTGTTTGCTCCTTATGTCAATTTTAAGAGACCTCTTCATTTCTGAGTTCTTTCCATTAGTGTACATTGTGCTTTAAGGAAATTACAATACATACCATGCAACTTTTTATAATTCAGAGATACATCATTGCACTTGAGCCTTGAGCCTTTTCACTTTTTCAATTCTGACCCTGTTTGAAGTTTGGACGCCCCTGCATTACATCTATAAATGTTACAGTAAATGTTAATTGGAGGCCAAACCATTCAAATTATACTGTTATTAATTCTGTTTGAACTTGCAGCACTATCATTTACAATATGGCAGGTGCATTAATGCTGGATTTGTCATCAACTTGGGTTCTATCTCTTGGCCATGCAGAACCTGATGAGGGTTAATCAGGTCTAGCTCATTATGCTGGTTATTAGACAGCCTTCCTTTACCTCTTTTCTCCCAATGTTGCTGAGAAACGGGTTATTTTCCATCAGAGGATGTACCATCTCATCAAATAAATAAAGTAAATCTGCCGCACTTTGACTACTACTGGGCTGGGCTACTTTGAAGTAGCCCAGAATTGTAGACGGTCTCAAAGTAATTAGTGATCTCATCATCTGTCATCTTTCCTGTGCTCATTTCATGTTGATAATGAGAAGGGAAAGAGTTTCTGGAGGAGATGTAATTAAATCCTAAAGATAAGAAGACATGTTTTAACCAGCGTGTATCTCTGACATGAATCACATCACGTAACTATTAATAGACTGTTTTGAAATGTTAAGCAGCAATAATGAAAATAGCGCCCAGGGCCAAAGGAGCCCTGTTCGTAATTTACCTTATTTTGTACAGTGGTGGAAAAATTATTAAAAACAGCAACAAAGCAATTTGCTTTTCTTCCTCATCACTCTATATGGGGAGTTCACTCAAAATGACCTTTGACATACTCTTACATTTGTTATTTTTAGGCAAGTTACGTAAATATAGCAAATATGAGTCTTTTTTAATCCTTTTCATATATTCTATTTGGGCTGAACTGTTAGGCTCTTGAGGGATGTATCTCATGTTTGTGCATGTTTCCCATCTCTTCGAGCTGGTTTAAAGGAGACATGTTGCCAAAAATAAGGTTTCATGTCTTCTCCGATTATTCAAATGTGTCCAGATGCTCAAAAAATAATGTTAAAGTATCAAAACTGCCAGCTGCTTTTCAGACACCTGGACCTGAAACAAGCCATTTGTGGAAATGTGTGATGTCGCAAGTGTACCGTAACCAGTGTTGGGCAAGTTACTTTCAAAATGTAATATATTACATATTGTTAGTTACTTGCATTTAAAAGTGATACGTAAGTTACTTTCCAATATAACCTTTTGTGTGGAGTAATAAGTTATTGATTACTTTGTAGTTATTTTCACCAACGTCCTTGGAGTCCTTGAAAATGACGTTGCAACAAAAATCCTCCAGGGAAGAGATGGAGTAGAGAAATGGAGTTTTGGCTTCTCCCTCCCCTACTCACATGAATATTCTGATATAGAGGCAATCTGAACTCTGAGGACATGTGTCACCATGGTGCTATCGTGGAATCCAACATCTGACATGCACTGAGAGCAATTCTTGACTTGTCGAGAGGAACTTTTTCTATGTCGAGAGGAACTTTTTCTATGTCGAGAGGAACTTTTTCTATGTGTCGCTATGGTAGTTATCATGGAACGTAGCACCCGGACGATGCTCTGGGGGAGGATTTTTGTCTCCCTATCAGAACTTATACAACACAATGCATCCACTGTTATCACACATTTACACACACACAATCTCTCTCTGGCCTTGCCTTGTTAATATGTGAGAAACTGTCTGCTAAACGTACGTATAGTACGAGGGGTTTTTTTTTACGTGACCATAATTTTGCTCACTATTGAGCCTAATTCTGGGAACTGCTTTTTTTCTTTCCTTCCTAGTGTATACTACCCCCCTCCCCCCACACACACACACACACACGTTTCCCCCAACTGTATGAGGTGCCTGACGGCTGCCGTGTCATTTTGGTGCGCTTCAACATGAGTGCACCTTAATGTCAAGTAAAATTCTTTGTACGGTATGTGCATGCATACTTGGCAATAAAAGAACATTCTGATTCAGATTCAAAATAAACACCGTGTACAACGCATTATAAAATGGAAGTGTGCAATATTGTCATGGAGAATAATTCTCATCTAGGTATTAGTTCATCATCTGCAGTGAATGAGGAGGTAAGACACTGCACATAGTAAGATTCTCTTTCCATGCACTAATCAATTTTGAATTTTGAGCATTTTTTTTCTTTCAGTATGTATCTTTTAGATGAACTTAAAGAAAATGCCCAAAATGCAAATTCTTTTTTATTTAAGGTAAAGCTTTTTTCTGAACATTAATGCAAATTTGTGCATATTTTATTTGACAGTGTGTCACTATTAATGTTTAATCTTAAAAACAGGCTCAATTTGTAGTAAACAATGTCTTACTGTAACTGGGGATGATTTATGTTATATTTTTTAAACATTTTAATCTTTTCACTTGAATTCTTTTAATCATGAAGTGATCATGAACTTAGAATGCATAGTGTTAAATGTTGTCTTCTTAAAATGTTTTTTGCCACACATTGTTTCATTTATGTCTATCCATATTTTTATGGAGGTGTATTATTATTTCCATATATTATTTTAGGGGCTGTTTTACTTAAATGGTTTCACATGGCATGACAGTGACAACAATGAAGATCCCTCTGTAAACACATCTGACTCTTAATCTTAAATGAATGATCAGTGGGCATTTGTTTATTACTTAAGTATACGCTGCATTCTAATGCCAGGAATTCAACTGTAGAAAGAGGCAGCGCGTCCCTCACAGCACAGCCTCCAGCCTTCTCACTTCTTCTGGGTCAAACACCTTCACCTCTGGTCTCTCGTTTGTTTGTGCTCAGATCACATCTTCATCCTCCACCTGTTTTTTCTGCTTGTGGCAATTGGCTTAATGATGCCGTGTGCATGTGAATTTCGCCTTTGGAGGGCTCAATAAAGTATTTCTATCTATCTATCTACACTATCCAGGTGTCAGTGTACACAGCAACATTAAGCTTACTGTACGTGTCCCTAATAACTACGTTTGTTCTTCGACACCCACCAGACCCACCCAAACCATCCTCACATTGTGAAATAATGTGCCAGAGAGCCTATGCATGATGGTATCCATGGCACAGACTGGAAAGGGTATGGTCAACAGCAGCTCATTAGCTCATTTGTTACAGGGCTGAAAAACAGGAATTTATGTACCTTGTCCTGAAACTGAACATCCATAGTCTAGGAACATGGAAGAATGAAATTAACTTATTCAAAAGGGGATAATATGGACAGTTTAAGGTTTTCAGCCTGGAAGATGCATGTGGTTTTATGAGAATGCACATCAAAAACCTGCTTTTTGAAATAAATTGTTGTTTGTACACAAAAAACAACTTGAGTTTCTCCTGTTGCATGGGCACTTGCCTAACATAAAATACTTAGCACTTCAGGGTAATTTTGTACCCTGAAATTTGAACTAGAGTTAATTTGGAAAACTTTGTTCTGATAGTTCTCAAATACTAACCTTGATACTGAATGCTGCTTGTCGTGCCAATCTTGTGGGCTGTGAAAATAATCTGAAGTGTCATTAAGCAACTTTGGCTAATCTAATTACATTTTATTTCCAGGGACAGGACTCTTGTCAGTTATTCAGTATCCATTTAAACGCTTAAGTAATTGATGCCTGCTGGGAAAAGGAGACTGCTTACATTGAACAGTAATGTATCACAACTTCACCTGTGGAAATCGCTTGCAAACAGTCTATTTTAGTGAGTCACCAAGGATAAAGTGGGTGCTGAGTAGCACAGACAAATACACTTTATTTGCTTTCTTTTTGTCGTTATTGTTCCCTCATCTTGCATGTGTGGGCAATGGCTCTCGCTTTGAAGTGATCGAAACAAACCAAACAGCTCCAAAGATTTTTCTTTATTTATTTTTATCACAAGCGATAAAAGAATAAAACAGACTGCTCTGAAATGAAAAGAAACTCTATTGAATATCTGAGAGAAGAAAACTCCAAGTTGCAATATCAATATATTATGTATATATTTAGCTCGGAGGTCTGCAGACTTCTGATTATTTTCCACTGATGGTCTCACCCTCAACTGGACTTGTTGGGTGTTACCACATACTGTATGCAGTTTTTCCATTGCCTTCATGAATTAGACTAGCACTGAGTCATACATAAGACCTGTTCCCACATTTTTTATAGGGGATTGTCAGATGGAGTTAGATGATCTTGATGCACAGTTGCTGGTTGTGGACTGGTCCTGTCTATGCCATCCAGTGTGTTGTTTGTTGCTCTATTTATACTCTTTTGTCTCTTGGCTGGGCTGGAACCACAACCAAGCAGGGACCAAAATAGTCCCTGGTACTTTGTATGTTTTGGTCCCATGAAGTGGAAATGCAAAAATATCATGTCAAGTTGCTACCAGCAGCAGAAAAGGGGCATTAACCAATTCCCAACTTCCAGGTCTGTGTCTCCTCCAAAATACATTTAAGTTGTTTTCTTCTCCTTGCTTTGAAAATAGAGAACCTCAAACTGTTGAATCATCCATTATTCAGACGATACCTGTCTCCTTTGGATCGTCTCTCTGGTCATATTCGAGTTAAAAGGGATGGGACTTAAAAGAAGAAGGGAAGGGGAGTGAGAAATGTCAGGCATGAAAACCAGCAGGTATCTTTGAGGATCTGGGACAAGGGATGAGATGAGGACAGGGAGGGGGAGACAGGTCGACAGATGGACGGACAGCAAGGATGACACGAGTTTATGTGAAGGGAAGAGGTGTTGAATGCCACAAAGGCTGACCTGAGAGAGGTCAGGCACTGTGCTTGCCTCAAAATCTGGCAAAAATGGTTCTTGTCTGTGGTGGACAACAAACAGAGTGAAACAGAGGATGCAGGGCGTGTGAGAGCTGACAGTGAGACAGCATACTGCGCAAGACATTATGCTGGGAAGGAGCCAGGAAGGAATAATTCACCCACTGACTTTCACAAGTTTTTAATCCTACAACTACATTGTCATTAATGAAGATGTGATTGGCTAAGATGGCCTGCAAATGTGTCAGCCCAGATATTCTCGGTCAGTTAAATATCCTTGTTGCTGCTAGTGCCCAGAGTACAATGTAATAGGGATATAAAAGGAAAGAGTAAATCAATAATACACTTGCTGAACTTTTGTTAACTAATTCCAGAAGTGAGCCCAAAGTTCAAAATGGCTATGCATTCACAATAGTACAGCGCATTTGTTTGGCGATGAGTTTAACACAAAGAAGTGTAATACAAAATAGAATAGACAGCACTGTGCATCTCTTTTTGCCTTTCTCTTAAATACAGCACATTAAAAATTAAGTCAGTAAAAGATTTATGAACTGCAGGAGCAGTCACCCGGTCATCCATACAACTTAGCCAATATTACAAGTTAACAAGAAATTTTAAAAGATCCACAACTTTATAGCATTTACTGTTTTTAGAGTCATCTACTATATCAGGGGTCAGCAACCTGTGGTTCTAGGACCACATGTGGCTTTGCCCATTTACTGAGGTAATATATAATAAATCAAAATGAGCAAATTAACAAAAGAAGAAAAAATGAACTAAGTAATGATTAATAACTGAGACCAAACTGACAACAAAAATAGCCAATGATATAAATAAAAATGAAAAAAATAAGAAAATGAACACAAATTAAAAAAAAAAAATCTTAAAAAATCTAAATCTTACAAGACTGAGACAAACCTGACCAAAAGAAGGAGTGTAACCCCCCTCCCCCCCACAAAATAAAAAAAAATCAACTGAGTGAAAATGAATAAGAATTTGACAAAACATTGAAAATGAACAAAATAGTCAAATGAATGTATACAAGAAAATGGATGAAAATAAAAAAATGAGTGACATAATCCACAAAAATAATTCAGGAAATGAAACAAAATTTCAAAAAATTAATAAAGTAATGTAATAAATGAACAAAAATGAACGAAATGTGAGTAAAAATTAACAAAATAATCAATAAATTGGTGTCCCCAGGTAAAACATACTACATCATATGTAATGTGGTATGTAAAGGCTCTTATATATCAATGAGCATTTTACAGAAACAACACTTCAGTCATCAGTGATGTCATATCCCACTGTTTTAACCTTCTTTGTGGGAATTCTGACTTCACTTTATGACAATGCAGGTGATAATGTGATTGATGATAAGAATGAATAATGCAACTCTTCAATGTATATTTGTATTATGCTGCATGGAAACAATGTTATCCTTAAAATATATGCTGAATATTTGGCAAAAGATGCTTGTCTTTCTACTAAACACCACTCATCACTTCAGTCTTAATAATTTCTCCTACCAATTTCTGAAGCAACAGTGGGTGCGTTTCCATCACCTCAAATAAATAATTTCTTGATGGAAACACCTCAAATGTTGAAACAGTTTGAAAATTTGAATCAAAACTTTATCATTTGGAGGAGGTGGTTGAGTCTGCTGTGCCAAAAAAGTAAATGCGCATCTGTTGATCGGAGCATGTACCAAATGAAAAATTAGATAAATGCAGGAATGACATCAGCCAGTTGCAGCAGTGGCAGTTAAGCTAAGCTAATAGCTAAGCTTGGGCTACAATGTGATCCGTCCATCTCCTCTGAGCAGCCTTGAACACATCCACGTAAGCACACAGCAGAGCTACAATATTAAGTTGAAAGAAAAAACTTGCAAGGTTTAACTTGCAAGATAGCTTCAGACCAGTGCTTTGTTTTGATGGCATCACATTCATTCACCACCGGTACCAGGCTTAAAATCTAGTGCCCCCTATCGGTTTGCTGTGGTTAAGCATCTTCCAAGATTCGCAAAATGTAGTTGATGGAAATGGACACAGTTGGGCATTTCCATCCATCCATCCATTTTCTACTCCTTAATCCTCGTGAGGGTCGTGGGGGGGGCGGGGGTGCTGGAGCCTATCCCAGCTGACTTGAGTGAAGGCAGGGTACACCCTGGATGAGTCGCCAGTTCCTTTTATCAAATTTATGAAAATTCAGTTTAAGAATGCGATATTTTTAATGGAAACCCAATTAGTGGTGCTTTAAGGTTTGTAAACACCTTAAAATCCCTATATTACATCTTATAGATATGGAGTGCCAAATTGAACAACTGAGACAAAAATATGAGACTTAGTCTTTTATTTGTTGAAGACAATTATCCAATACAAAACAAAGCATGTGAAGCTTTGTTTTATTGTGCCTGGTTTGACCCCCGTGAGCAGCAAAACATTTCTAGTAGCTGTCGATAAGACCTGCACATCACCTTAGAGAACTTGTAGCTCCTTCCACCGAATAGAAAATCTTCCACTCCTTGATATTGGTGGATTTTCTCAAATGAACTGGGTTATAAAACAACTCTAATGTCAGTTTTTGGGTATATTGCACTTAATTTGAAAGATGCCATCTACTTTCTCTGTTTAATATGTGGCTGGCGACCTAGATGTGAAGAGGTTTTAAAGTTGTTGGTGCATGTACAACATGTTTCTTCATGACTCCCACTCAGCCCCCAAGAAGTTGTACAATGCAAAAGTTATGCTTGCACAATATGAATGTGTAAAGTGAGTCTGTGTTCGAACTTCTAAATTCTTTTGCATACATACTGCTCAGTGGTCAGTCTGACCTCACCAGAAAAAGACAACACTGCAAAAAAAGCACTGCAATTCTTCAGAGATTTAAAGAAGCTGAAGTCCACGCAGGGAATCTCATGCAGGCGTTTGAATAGAGCAGAGGTGGGTAGTACTCAAGTACATTTACTCCTTTACATACTCTTCTGAGAGTAGTAGTTTTGTAGAATACTTTATGCTGTTACTCAGATACATATGTGATTTAAAAAAAACACTGTTCAGTTACATTTGATTCAACACCTCAGTGGGTAGGAGTCATTTCTATTTATCCGGACTTCATCCAGAATATCAATAAAATAAGTTTTAAAAAATGGCAAAATACAGTAATCAATGAAATCTTAACAGAAAGACCAAAAGTAGACACTGTGTTCAACAAAATGTAAAAATTAGAAAGATAATCAATAGAATTTTACAAAAAGGAATCAAATGTGGAAAAAAAAAATCTACAGTATATTAACAAAATAAAGATAAGCAATATTGCCAAAAAAAAGATGAATACATCCATCCATCTTCTACCGCTTCTCCATGAGGTTGGGTTTGGGGTCAGCAGCTTCAGCAGGGAAGCCCAGACTTCTCTCTCCTCGACTACTTCATCCAGCTCTTCTGGGGGGACCCTGAGGCGTTCCCAGGCCAGCTGAGAGACATAGTCCCTGCAGTGTGTCCTGGGTCTTCCCCAGGGCCTCCTCCCATTGGGACATGCCCTGAACACCTCCCCAGGGCGGCGTCCAGGAGGCATCCAGACCAGATGCCCAAGCCACCTCATCTGGCTCCTCTTGACACAGAGGAGCAGTGACTCTACTCCAGGCCTGGCTCCGCAGGTGAGGGTGGATAACCCGCATCTGGGCCAGGGTAACCTGGATCCATTTTTGTTGTTTATCATGAGGGTCTTCTTGAGTTGCACTTTGTCTGGACCCTCACCTAGGACCTTTTTGCCCTGGGTGACACTACCAGGGACACATTGCCCCAGACAACGTAGCTGCTTGGATCACTGTTTGGTGAGCTTGTTTAACCTTGAACTTGATACACAGGTGCATCCAATCATGAGGAAAGATATTTAATGTAGCCATCTTCAAGTTGTTCTTCTCTTTGACTCTCTTCTGAAGAGTGGCAACATGAGGGCATCAAAACAATTCTCAAATGTCCTGAAAACAAAGACTGTTCAACTTTGTGGTTTAGCGGAAGGCTACAAAAAGCTATCACAGAGATTTCAGCTGTCAGTGTCCACTCTGAAGAACGTAGTGAGGAAATGTCTCAGTTCTTGTTCAAACCATAATGGGCAGGACAAGAAAATATCAGAGGCAAAAGGATGGTGAGTATGGTCAAAGATGACCCACAGACCACCGCCAAAGACCTACAACATCATCTTGCTGCAGACAGTGTCACTGTGCATTGGTCAACAATTCAGCACACTTTGCACAAGGAAAAGGGAGAGTGATGCAGAAGAAGCCTTTTTTGCACACACACCACAAACAAAGTCGCTTGAAGTATGCAAAAGCACAGATAAGCCAGCTTTGTTTTGGAATAGGGTGCTGTTGACTGGTAAAATGAAAATTGAGTTATTTGGTCATAACAAGTGGTGATATGCATGGCGGCAAAAGAACATAGCATTCCAAGAAAAACACATGCTACCCACAGTAAAATTTGGTGAAGGTTTCATCATGCTGTGGGGCTGTGTGGGCAGTACCGATATTGCGAATGTTGTTAAAGTCGAGGGTTGCATGGATTCCACTCAATATCAGCAGATTCTTGAGATTAATGTTCAAGAATCAGTCACAAAGTTGACGTTTCATCAGGGATGGATATTTCAACTTCCGTATTTTCCACACTATAAGGCGCACCCTCAAAAAATGTCTTTTTAAAAAAAACCCGATGCGCCTTATAGTGCGGAAAATACGGTACCCAAAACACAGTTCAAAATCTACTCAGGCGTTCATGCAGAGGAAAAAGTACAACATTATGGAAAGGCCATCCCAGTCCCCAGACCTGAATATCACTGAAAATCTGTGGGATGATTTGAAGCGAGTTGTCCATGCTCTGCAGCCATCAAACCGAACTGAACTGGAGATGTTTTGTAAGGAGGAATGGTCCAAAATACCTTCATCCTTATTCCAGACACTTATTAGAGGCTATAGGAAGTGCGTAGAGGCTCTACTAAATACTGTTGGGATTTTCTGTTGGGGTGCCCAAATTTATGCACTTGTCTAATTTTGTTTTGATGCATATTGCACATTTTCTGTTCAATAAACCTCATATCGCTGCTGAAATATTACTGTTTCCATCAGTGTTTTGATGTATCAAAATGAAATTGCTGAGCCTTCTGATTTATAAACAAAAATAATAGAAATTGTTAGGGGTGTCCAAGCTTTTTCATAGCATATTATGAAGTCATGCTGAAGTCAGAATATGACTTAATATCCACAATAAATTTGTGATGATATCCCAGCAAACAATGGGGCTACAGATGTAATCTTAGCAACAAGGTAACTGGAAAATTATTTGATAGCCCAAATGAAGTCATAAAATGACTTGAGACATGGGTCATTTAAAATCATTACTGTCTGTGCACACATGCAGGGTTTGCATCAGCCCTCCAATGTTTTTTTTCTATTTTGAGTACGGTCTCTGTTTACTCTACCCACCACTGGCATGTAAGGACACAAGGAACTTTACTATCATAGATTAAAAAAAATTAAAAATAGTAAAACAAAAAAAGACAGCGCAGTAAACATTTAAGGAACTGGTAAAAAAAACAAAAAACAAAACCCTAATACAGGCTAAAATACAGAGTAAAATTGAAACTATATTGGGTTAAAAACAATGTTAAACATCTGAATAGTGTGGAGATGTTTATACCAAATACAGAATAAATGAATAAGACATCAATTGAGAAAGTACTGCAAGCTGTGTCATGTGTCAGTCACCACTGAACATTATTTCCTGCATACTGAAAAACATAAGACCCAAGCAATTTTGCTAAACCGTTCATTTTGATTAGTACATTATTTTTGGGCATTTTGTGAGCGACCGCTCCACATTTAGGCACTGACTAGTCAATTGTTCCACCCACCATGATGCCTCTGCTGTTGGGCTTTGACAGAATGTGGAGAAAGACTCTCTTGGAGATTTGTTGAAAAGCATTGCATCCCTGCAGTCAATACTATGTACTATATTTAATACTGGTGCTTTGTGTTGATGTTGAAGTTGTTTTCTTTTTTCATATTGTGTGATAGAAATGTGCCCTGTTGCTCAAGAATGTTTTACACAGCTCAAATCAATAAAACATCTTTTGTATGTTGAATCGCAGTTCAATCACTATTTGCAAAGTGGAGACATCAAGTAGAGAGATCAGTAATGTCATAATGAAGAGTGCAGCTCCCTCAATATACCAAAATCTGTCTAGGAGAGAAAAATGTGATTCTTTCTTAGATCATCAGATGTCTTAACTGTGTGGTACAACATGGTGGTGCAGTGGGTTGCACTCGTACCTCACAGCTAGAAGGTCTTAGATTCGATCCCAACACTGGCTGGTTATTCTAAAATTGTCCATAGGTATGAATGTAAGTGTGAATGACTGTCTGTCTGAATGAATGTTTGGTGGTGGTCTGAGAGGCTGTTGGTGCAAATTGGCAGCCACATTTCTGTCAAGACAGCTGTGGCTACAGATGTAGCTTACCTCCACCAGGAGTGAATGCAAAATGAATTCAGTGTTGAGTGCTTTGGGAAAATCCAATCCATTATTATTATTATTACCCTGGAAAATTACCAAGGCAGAATTTTCTGTGGCCAATATGGAAATAACTTTGAGATGTAAGCAGATATTAATACAGATGTAAACAAATTGTAACAATAAATATCTAGTTTAAAAACTTGTGAAATCATAACTTAGGTCATATTTAAAATCTGAAAATATCAATTTGAATCAGTGAGTAGGAGGGCACTGTGGAAGTCGCTACCATTTTCTGCTTGAGTTAAGGAAGGAGACAGAAGTGGGAATAAAGTGTTTGTATCTCAGTCTTGGACAAAATTTCTTTCTTAATCAGCTTTTCAAATCTTTTCATCACTAATGAAGTCAGTGCTAAAATCACTCAGGGAACTGGAACTCTGCTTTCAATTTGTAGGGACTGTCTGCAGAGCATGTGAAAAGTTATAAATATACACAAAAATGGGGCCTAGCTGTTATGCACAGTGGGTGACATCTGTATGACATCCCCACCTACCTGCAGAGTCGAGTCCAGCATATTTGATAAAAACACATTTTTTTCTTACAGACAACTATAATCAAGGACTAAAAGAACTGTGTTAGTCAATGTTTGACAAGGTTTAACCAAGTCAGTAAGGTCAGTAAAGGCATTTAGAATTTGTTTACAGATTTGTATACTCCGTCTACTACTCTGCCTCATTTGTCCAAATATGGTTATTTCTGGGGGCTCTAAGATGGCAACCAGGAAGTCAAAACCTGATGAACCCATTAATCCTGGTCTCAAAATATCAGTTCAGAAAGCAATATGTGATGCCACAGTTACCCTATGTACAGTCTCTGTAGGAGGCAGAATTGCATCTTCCAGTGAACGGCTTCAAGGATATGAGTTTTTTTTCTATTTTTTATTCTGCAATATCTGATTCAAGCCAACTGCTCCATTTGATTCTGTTTCCTCTGTGATTAAAGACGAATCAGATGTGTAGATTTGTTTTTTGCAACAGAGTAAAGACATGTCAAACGTGGTAAAAGAGGCAAAACTGAGAGTATGTGGGAGAAAAGGAACACGACAGAGAGAGTGGGGGCAGGGAAGGGCTTTAGTCATACACTGTGTATGCCAAGAAATAATTAAAACAATACGAAAAGATGCCAAGAGGAACAGGGAGAGACAAATTCTGTGCTGCGAAGCAGGAGTAAATTGCTTTTCTTCCTGTTAATTACAGGGTTATGGTTTTCAACTGACGCAAAGAGGTGCTATTTTGCACCCTTATTATGATAATAACTTTTGTTCTGTGCCGTGTTACTGAAGCTTGCTAATTTGTGAAAATGATGCGACAGTCAGCGTGGGTGATGCACCGTTGTCACTGAGTATGTACAAGTAAATACACAGATGCAAGTTAGTATAGCTGGCAGGCTTTCGGTGTGCATTCAGGTGGTGTCCTTGCACGCTGCTGTCTGCCTCTGCCAAGTACTGACAATGCAACCCTTTCATTTTCATCTTTGATTTCCAGCCTTCTATCCCTCTCCTCTCTCCACTGTAGCTGTTAAGTCGACACAGTGGGTCTTTGTTCAGGGTACTCAGTGGAGCTTCTGCCGCTGTTGTGTGGAATTGGCAGAGAGCCTCCCTCAGACGTTACCTGGCTCACAGCAAACAATAGTCAATGGCTGAAAAGAGCAAAGAGAGGTTTGCAGATTTATTTTAGGTTGTGTGGAAGCTAAATGTAGGTTCAGTCTATATTGAGTCACATGCTTGCTCAACTCTGATGGAAGCTACGATGGGACGGCAAAGATGTACCTGCAAAAAGACAGGCAAAGCAAAAAGACTGTCGTCACTGTTTCTGCTACTGTTGGAGACTTGCAAGGACTAAATCAAACTGTCAAGAAAATTATGGATGAAAAAGAATTTTGTAGCGGTTTCTGTCACTGACAATATTTAAGTAAGGTCTTTTGTCTGTCAATCTTTTTGCCAATCTTGGTTTCTCTTTGATGAAGGGCTGAGCAGCATATTGAATACCCTTGATGAATGGTGATTTGCTCTTTTGATGTCGTAAAATTATAAGATGGCAAACATTGTGTACAAACTGTTAAAGTTTTATAAGCCACGGACATCTGACTCACTGTGACATTTTACCTACTGAATGTACTTCAAGTCAAAGCTGTATGAGATGAAACTGGGAGGGGGGAGCTCCAGAATTTGAGAGCACACATCTACCTGAAAATTCACTGCTTGAGTGAGCCATGAACTCAAGCAGTTAACTCATATTGGACGGAATCTGAATTGTGGATCCCTGCTTTAAAACACTTGCAATTAGCCACAGTCTGTATTCCTGGTTTATGGCCTTCACATGCACCTTCTCTGGTGCCCTTTAACTGAACTCTGGTTTGTTATTTCAGATAGTCTAGTTCATTAAGGATGAAAGCTCTTTTGGACTCTGGACTTTTTGACTCTATGGATCAAAAAAGCAAACTATGGTCAACCAGAAAACATTGGTCTTGATTTGTTTTCAAGTGAACTCATGCAGCTCATTTGAAGTGTGAAAATAAAGGTGTTGAACAACCCAAAACATCCTTGTATTTTATATTTTTCAATTGTCTGAAGTAGCCACATTTAGCTTTGATGACGGGTTTGCATTTGTTCTGATTCAGGAGGTAGTCACCTCTAACAGTAAGAATACATTTGTGCAATTTCTTAGACCATCAGTTGTGTTGTGTAGGGGAAAAGTTGATACAGAACCAATGACCCTATTAGTGCTACTACAACTATGGTACAAATTACTATGGCAAGAAACAGTTACAGTGCATCCAGAAAGTATTCATAGCACTTCATTTTTTCCACAATTTTTTATGTGACAGCCTTATTCCAAAATGGATTAAATTAATTTCTTCCCTCAAAATTCTACACCCCATAATGACAATGTGAAAAAGTGTTTTTTGAAATTGTTGCAAATTTATTAAAGATAAAAAAAGACATAAGAAATCACATGTATATAAGCATTCACAGCCTTTGCTGTGAAGCTCAAAATTGAGCTCAGGTGCACCTGTTTCCACTGATCATCCTTGAGATGTTTCAGCAGCTTAATTGGATCCACGTGTGGTAAATTCATTTGATTGGACATGATTTGTAAAGGCACACACCTGTCTATATAAGGTCCCAGGGTTGACAGTGCATGTCAAAGCACAA
>JAQQAE010004895.1:0-18230 GCA_029823295.1 Pseudamia nigra | reverse complement strand
AAAGAGTAAAGTCCATCATTACTGCAATAAATAAGTGTCAGTCAACATGAAAAATCTCAAGACCTGTGAATGTGTCTCCAAGTGCAGTCACCAAAACCATCACATGCTCTGATGAAGCTGGCTGTCATGAGGACCAGCCCAGGAATTAAGACCAAGAGCGCTGCTGCAGAGGATAATGTTGCTGCAGGGCCCCCATGAGACCCAGTTTCATCATTGTGTTTGATGATTGGTGACTGCACTTGGAGACACATTCAAAGGTCTTGAGATTTTTCAGTGGCTGGCCTTATTTCTTAAATATCCGTCTTTTCTCTTTACTTAACTGAGTGCCACAATATGGATTTGCACAGTAATTGTAGAAACACTAATAGGACTGTTGTCTCTGTACACACCCTCCCGCTGCACAAGGAACTGATAGTCTAAAGTGCATTAAGGGGATAAGAAATGGCACAAATTATCTTTGAAAAGACACAGCAGTGATTTGAAAAGTGCTCCAACTCATTGATCTGATGAGGGGATGCAATGAGTGTACAAAGCCATTATTGAAGCTAAATATAGCTATGTTGGACAATCTAAAATATAAAATATGTGATGGGTTATTAAAAACTTTGTTGTTTACCCTATGTGTTCTCATCAGCTCATCACCTTTTTAACATTTTTAGATGCCTTCAGCATTGAAGTACAGTGCAATGCTGAAAGAAAAAACACCAAAGGGGAAGTTGTGTCAAAGCTTTTGACTAGTAGTGTAGTTTTAAACATTTTCAGTGTCTGGGGACAACATGTGAATTGAAAGATATGTTCATTTCAAACCCACATTATGAACTGACACATTCATTTGCAAAGATAATGAGTCAACATAGTCACAGAGAGGATTTTTACAGACAAAAAAAAAAATCATCCCTGGGTAAATTGGACCCATTTGGCAGTTTTAGGTATTTGGCAAATCCTGGTGGTTGTAGTATTAAATGAAACGAAATCAAAACAATACGTCTGACACACTGCGACAAAGCTGTGATTGATGTCAAATAAAAGAGGAGCATCAACACAGCTGCAGAGCAGTGCTTAATACTAGCTAAGTCCGGTCTCAGGAAGAACCAATCACGTTGGTGGCAGAGTCTGTTTGGTGCTCCCAGGGTCACTATTGCCCCAGGATGTAAAACACATAGGATATACAAAGGGGATGAAGAGGGAGACTAACACAATGCCTGGTGGTCTGTTAGTGATCTCGACCTCAGTGTGTATCACTCTGTCAGAGAAAGATGTGAAAATGTGAAAGAGAGATACTTTTAAACTTTCAGGAACATATCTTGCATATTCAGTATATTAATATGTCACCTTTAGAGAAACAAAGTTAAGGCCTACATTGCCAATTGCAATAGGGTGTAAATGTGCATACCTACGTAACTTAGAGAGATTCCTCAGTGTTTTGTGTCTGTTGGTGCATGCGGTAGGTGTGTCAGGTTGTGGGGTCTGGGTGCCAGAAGGCATGTTGCGGAGCAGATACAGGACTGTTAAAGGAAAGGTAAGGGGAATATTTTGGGGGGAAATACCCATTGTTACACCCTCAGGATACAAGTCTGTGTGTGGTAGCAGTTGTAGTGAAAAGGGAAAAAGATGAGAAGAGAAAAAGTGAAAAACTTTACGCTGTGTGAACCAGTTCTGATTTCTGAGATTTCTATCAGGTCTTCATGGTCTATAGAGGACTGTAAACTCCCAGCATGTAAATTTTTCACTCTGACCACAAACAGTGACACTTCTTGAGCAACCATACCGAAGCTTTAACAACCTTTGGAGTAGTCTGTTTGACGTTGTGAAAGGGTCTGCCAATGAAACTTAAAGGGAGATACTGCAGATCATAAATAAGCATCATAGAACATGACACAAGTTTGGCTCTGGGTGCAGACAGAGAGTAAATAATCCTCATTAGTTTTGACAAAGCAACTCATAGTTTTGTGATATTTATTGCTGAGACACAGTGTAACTATTAAATAAGCGCAGATAAAGCCATCCACACTGACAGCACGAGGCTAGCATTTTTGCACTGAGGTTAATGCAACAAGTTATGACGCAAGGGTAAGCAAAAGCAAGGCAAATATTCTTTGTTATGATAGCAAAGGATGATATAGAGTGGAGCTAGGACTGCAATGTATGTAAACCTGTCTGAACACTGTTTACGAGAGCCTGTGAAGTGAAATATTGGTGAGCTGCCTAAGTTAGAGATCACTTTTCAACTTTGGTTCATTTAACTTTGATAACTAAACTTCATGACATGTGGGTCCAAACATCTTACTGATATCATGACAGAAAAAAAGATGCTGATGTTGGGATCAAACAGGCTTCTGAGAAAATTATTTAGTGAGGTGTGTAGACTTCCAAAAACTCATATAATTTGCAACATGAAATGTTGGAGTGTGTCTGTGTGAACTCATGGGTCCATTTGTTTGGGTGGTGCTGGGAATAGTATCGGCTTAAGGCTGAAAGAATTCAGGCCTCCCAAGCAAGGTCATGTGCTGATGTTTAGTAAGAGCTTTCTCAGGTCACAGACTGTGACTTTCTACCATCACTCACATTATCCCACCTCTCTGAGTGGTTCTGTCTAACTGGCATACCCTACATCTCTCCTCCAGTTTGCTGTAATTACAGGTGACAGCCACCCCCGTCCACTTACCAAGAAACCTACAGTACATAGTGTTACTATCATCACAGATTATTTTCTGTGAACTATAAATTTCCATGGACCAATCATTTGTTTTAGTTCAGTCTGCAGCAGAAGGTTCAGCTACAGAGGTTCAGAAATCCTCAAGCTATTATGACTTGTATGGAAGCTACAGAATTACATGATCAATAAAAGAGCATTACTGAAAAAAAAGATTTTATCCAGAAAACAGGAATGTCATCACAATTACCACTTAAGCCAATGCTTGCCTATATGTTGTTATACTGTATTTATTGATGTCTAACACCAAGGGCAAAGGTTGTGTGAACATTTGGTGGTATTATTCTTGAACAACAAAATCAAGAAAATAAACAAAATTACAGTAAACAGAAAAGAAACAAATATTACACAAACACAGCCCTGTTAAAATATTTAGTAATGTAGATAGAGAATATTAATATGTCTCTCCATATATTCCTAATTTATTCTATAAAAACTTGATGATGCTGCTGATGTATCAAAAATAAGACAAGGGTGTGTGGTTCCTTTGGACTGAATCTTGCTTTTAATTTCCTGAATACTTCACCAAAAAATATAGCTGATGTGAACATTAAACCCATTGATTGCCTTGGCATCAGTTGTGCAACAGACAGTGATGAGCTCCACACCTCCATATTATTGCTCTTATACCATACTAAAACATCTCACTTAATTAATTGAAGTACCTTCAAATGCCTCCCTATTGCTTGTCCTTTTCTCTCCAGTTCTGCTCTTGCTGTCCTAGGTGTACAGAATGGAGCATTTAACATTTTGCAGCTCACCACAATAAATTAGCCTCAGGCCCTGTAACTGCCTGTACACATGTGTACATTGTTTGTGTTACATGGGTAGTGTTTCAGAGGGATAATTACATTGTGTCTGTCCCCACCTGGTCTCTGACACATGTTCAACAGCTCAGACAGTAACAGCCAACCACCTGTAAGGAATAACACACTAACATCAGACTGTCAGAGCGCAGTGAGAAAGAGGGAGCAAGTGACATACTGTAGTGTTTTCCTCCCGACATCTAAACTCCATGGTGTCATTCCTTGAATCCACTGCCACCTTCAGTTCAACTTACGCATTCCTAAACTAACACAAATATGCAACAACATGATGAAAATCTTGTTCTGTACATTGCTGTATCAGATTCAATGTTAAGTGCAATGATAAATGTATATGAAATATGTTTCTGTCATCTTCAATTTCACAACTCTGCAGTAATGCTATGGTTAACCTTGGCAATGAATTTAAGAGCTGATGGCTTTTGACTTTAGCTATGCATGAATGCAATTGTTTCTACAGTAAATTTTATTAAAAATCCCCTCCAATTTAAGATTGATGTACCTTACAAGTACATTCATTGCACATGTAAGGAAGCAGAAGCAAGGACAGAAGAAGAAAGGGAGAATGAGAGACAGCGAGGGAGGGAGAGAAAAAACATGAGACAGAGACGTAGAAACAAGGACTGATGTTTAAAAAAATGGGTGTAATAACAGTGGTTAAGACCTGCTCTTTCATTGAGTAAATCTGGCTGGGGCTATTTCACACTGTAGGAATCTCCTGTCGACCAGATCAAAGGCTCACCCAGAGACAGGGCTCACACAGCACAAGGAACAGGTGACAGCTCTGACACACACGGAGGCATTTACACATGCACATAGACTCTTTACCACACACACACACAGTTTTGGATGAACACACAGCAAGATCAGAAAAGCAGAGAGTGACAGCTCCTTTTGTGTCTAGATGAGCCTGTGGGGAAGCCTTTCTGAGGGACTTGCAGAAAAACCATACATCTATCATCTGAACTTCGAAAACCACTTAAAGAGAGTCAACACAGAAAACACACACACACTAGCACAAAATATGGAGTGGATATGACAAAGTACATTCAGATTTTACAAGTATGAGCGTGACATGTACCATATGAGGAAGACATTGATGAGACGAACACATGTACAGTGGACATTTAGCTACGAATGGTATAGGAAGCATGTGGGACTGGAGTTCAGTTATGATGGATAGATCTAATATAGAGCGGGCCATATCCAGTGGGGGTGAACATAAGGCTATGTCATCACGGGCCCATCTCTCTCCATACCTTCCATCACTTTTCACTCCCTGCTTGAAGCAGCAGGATGGAGGATACTGTAACTCCCACATGCAAGGACACACTAGCACATACGGTCACATGCACAGGCAGGAAAACAGAGATGTAGCCATACGTGCACTCAGGCCTCCTCATTTAATTGCATAAATGCACGCCAGCGCATGCATGCAGATACACAATAACATTTTCACATAGAGAAATTAATCCCGGGTGGTCCCAGATGCAGAAATGTTTCCACTTGAGAAAGCTCTGGTTTTGAAATCACGCAATCCAGTACAAACTGGGTTCAAACTGCACGCACACACACACATACACACACACACACACACAGAGAACTGTGGAGTGATTTCAGTGGAATAAAATAAAAGGAAAATAAATGGACAGAATAGTGTATAAAGACAGAATAAATTCCTGCAGGGCTTCTGATATGCACTCAGCAATCCACATCCTTCTGCTAAACAATCATATCAAGCTAAGATGCTGTGTTTAACATGGGAAGGTCCCACCTTAAACATGCCTATTATAGCAAATAGCTTTCGCTGTTTTCATAGAATATGAGAAGATTACACACTGCTATGATGGGCCAATTACATCCTTCACTAAAACACACCTCTGTACCAACAACTCTGTAATGATGATGACTTAAACGTTTTCGCCAATAGAGGCCCTTTCAGCCGTCCTGGTCGTCACACACAAATATATTCTGCTGGTATAGTTAAATACACATGCATAGCCGCAGCCACAGAGGGTGACTAAATGAAATTGAATCCTTTTTAGATATAGTTTTGACCCTGTCATTACTTTTTATTGTTGTTCTTCAAGTTTTGTGGAGTCAGTTTAATTTTTGGTTATTTCATGAGTCAATCAATCAATCAATCAATCTTTATTTGTATAGCGCCAATCATAATCGCCAATTAACTCTAGGCGCTTCACAATTCAAGGCCGAAATCTCATCAATCAATCAACCAAACTCCATCAATCAATCACACAAGTGCACAAGTAGTTTTTATCTTAAATGAATTAACTTGTGCTTAGTTTTTATTTTGTTTCCTAGAACTCCTAAAACCATTTTTCATGAACAATGCTCATGATTTTACCAGAAATTCTCATTTGTTTTAGTTCACGTGGCATTGTTCATTGAAGTTTTTATTTTGCTTTTGTACATTTAAAGCTTCCATTTTTATTTTCCATCCATCCATCTATTTTCTACACCTTAATCCTCTCAAGGGTCGGGGGTTCGGGGGGTGGAACCTATCCCAGCTGAATTAGGGCAAAGGCAGGGTACATCTGGATGAGTCGCCAATTCATTGCAACACTTTTATTTTACATAGAGGAATTATTTTTCACTGATAATTTTAACCTTAGTTTTTGTCAACTCTAATGACTCTGGTGTATAGACCATGCTTATATGCCACATAAGGATATCTATATGTGTGTGCAGTAGGTGGTATCATCCCCATGGGCCAACTTTTGCAATCGGGTCAAGGATTGCTTTGTACTGAGCGAGGGAGAGAGATGGAGACAGACTAGAAGTGCCAACATCTTCTCAACATCCTTTCTCCATCCCCCTCTCCACTCAAACCTGTGTCACCTCTGACCCAGGTCCAATTCACTACTGTCATTATGCAATTAACACCAATTAAGTCATTTGGTTGTAAGAATGTGTGTGTTTCTTTATGTGTGCTAAATATATGGATGTGTGTATGTGACCATGATAGGGCAATTACGGCAGCACAAGGGAGCCTTTTGGAAGTGGAGAGCACTGCAATCAACCAATCAGCCTTCAGATGGTTTTGACATGAAAAGAGAGTGTGGCCTCTGCTAACCCTGAGGGTCAGCCCCAATTTACTCTATTTACCCACTCAGGAATGTTTCTCTCTGTGTGTGAAGAGGGAGACACAGAGAGGGAGGGTGAGGGAATGATGAATAGGTATGGAAATGTCTAACTTACTGAGTGGGAGAGAAATAGAAATGGGTACAGAGGAAGGGAGGGAGTAGAAGGATGAGGCGCCTTAGGGTTATTGGGCAGGTGAATTGTTGGGTGGGTGGGAGAGTGGTTTGAGTGGGGCTTGAGTGGAGAGAAGGGCATGTGGGGAGAGGCCTTCAGGTTGTGTTTGCAAAGCTAAAAGGCCAGCAGTTGGAGCCCATTTGCTAACAATTTCCCCTTAGAGAGTGGCTGGCTCTATACACACTATACAAACACTTCCCCTGCAGAATTGTCTCAATGGCACATGAAAAATGACAACGTTACACTTGGCTTGAACTGTTAAACACTGAGATGCTTCATCATGATAAAAGAGCTGTTTGCTCTTTAAAAAATCCTGATACAACAGTGAGGGATTATTACATTACTCTAAATTCTGTCACCTGTTTTGATTTGTTCTGTTTATAACATCAAAGTTTTGCATTCTTTAAAGCATTATCCACAATTTCTGTATACAGTTACAATCTCTGTGGATCAGCCCAAATGTACACATTTAACCACTCAGAAATACATGGGTGTATAGTGTGTGTAAAGGAGTCACAAAGATATAAAGGACAGATGTAAGGTCATTTTTAGAGCAGTATGTAATTTCTAGAATTAAAACAATACCACAACAAATAGTTTTATGGTGTGATGTTTACAGATTACTTTTATTTACATTAAGTTTACTGAGGCTTTTTCACATTGTTTGAGTTCACTGGAATAATGTTAATGTAACATTGATTAAATTGTGTAAAATGGGGATGTGACACCATTGAACGGTGGCCAACGGAAATGGGTCAATTCAGTAAAGGAAATCTATCAAAAATGATGTAATACATAGGAAGCCGTTTTACATATTTTAAGGCAGGAGTCTTACATATAATAAGTATTTTACATAAATGCTTAAATGAATATAAACCGCTGACTTCCCTGTTAACAGCAAATTCCACCTTACATCTTCTACCATTCTTACCAGGACAACACTGGTGTGAAAATATTTCATATGGTGATGGTGAGACAAAGCAAATGGAAAACTAAGAGTTTGAACCTATGACACTTTTAAAACTACAGTATGTGAAAATACCCGGTGAAGAACAAAATGTTTCCTTTATCATAAAACAGATGGTAGACAACCCAATTTTACATTTGAGAAAATCCCCATTTGTGCTGGTCTCTCCACAAAATTAACCAACCTGCTGATCAATAGCACAGCTGTGGTGTCTGGTAACAGGGCTGGGCTGCAAAGCAGTGAGTAACACACAACAGGACCAGTCAGCTTCTCATCAGACCAAACAACCTTCTGGCTAAAGAACAACGGAATACGGAAAAAAGCAAGAACAGGCAAAGAAACTTAAAGAAAAGAAGTAAACACAGATGCTCAGTATTTCCAGTGCTCCTGGTCAATAATATCACATATCTGACAACAAAGAAACAGGTTATTCTATATCTATTGTGTGTGTATCAGAGTAAAACTGTCCTGCTAGAGTGCCCTTAGATGTGGACTGTAATCAGGACCACATGACTCTGCCACAGGAAGTCCTCCAGCAAAGGACAGGAAGCAGGAACACGAGGACCACATCATTAGTCTCGCTAGGCTCAAGCCCACAGCCAATAACAGCCCTGCATATTACAGGAAAGGGTGGGGTTAATGGTGCGTCCACATTTCGTATATATTTGCATTTGTTAGTGTGGAGCCTACAGGCTAGTATTAATGACTTATTTGTTTACAGGGAGTAATGAGTCCAGCTTGTGTGTGTTTAGTAGAGTGAGAGGAAAACTGTGGAGCAGTTTTGGCCTACAGCAAAATACTGAAGCTAAATAAAACACACACACACACACATACACACACCCACACACACACACACCCAAACAGTGAAGACAAATGAGAAACAAATGGTTCTATTCTATGGTATATTGTATGTACATACTGTATACCCTTGTCTTAGGATGGTGCAGTGAAAGTGCAGTTTTGGAAATGGTATGTCCAAATATTTTCAAGTACACACAGTTACCCACACCCACACATCTCTCCTAAACCCCCACCAACCCACTCGTACCACATTCTCACCACCCCTTCCTTTCTGTTCTGCAACCCATCAAGACTAAAGAGGCTAATTTCTGTCGATGGCTTACAGGTGGCCAGTGCAAGGTGAACCACATCCACTCTGCTGGAGGACAGACTCATACACACACAGGGTACACACACACTAACACTTTGAAAAAATAATGCCTCTAAAAGCAACCCTTTTTTAAACCTGATTCCAAACTTCAAAGAGAGAAACACACCTTAACACACCTCAAAGGCACCAGAGACACAGTTATGTGTGCAACCACACACATACACACACACAAAAACCTACACACACACTCATTAAAACACCCAAACTCAAACATATGCATGCTCGTAAACCCTAAAGCATGAAGGATTTCCAACAAATGGTTTGAGGGTCAATCCCAGGCCTAGGACTATCTCATGTTTCCAAACAGAAGAAAACCTTTCAGTGCTCCTTCAAAAATCTCGTAACATTCAATGTTCAAGCTCTTCAAACATAACTGCACTATTAGTATTAATGTTTTTGGAAAGAGTATTGGTTTAATAACTGTATTCTCTAAAGGTTTCACTAGAAAAAATAAATCATTTAATGAGGATGTGTGATAAATATAGTAGGGCGTCATGACTGTGAAACAGCAGATATGATACAAAAAAGATTTCAAGTGAGAAAACAAAAAAAGATTGAACTGATAGTTAAGAAAAGTGTACAAGACAAGACGTAGAAATACGTGTTCCTTGATGTACAAAAATACTAATCTACAAATACACATTTACTAAAGCATAAAATAACTGTCATCCTTGTCAAGCAAGCATGGGTTGAGGTGAACTGACGCAATGCCTTTTTCAGGTTCTCATTTTCTTTACAGTATGTTTTAGATCAAATTCTTTTCACAAATTGTTCCACATTTTTGGATATACATCTGTCTCTCTTAGTCATCATATGAAGGTTAAGAAATGTGCTGCCAAATTATAAGACCTAGCTGAGAGATTTAGCTTGAACTCCCTTATTCGTTCCAGCCAGTAGAGGTGTATTGTGTGCGTATGTGCTCCTTTGCACATGTAGATTGAATTGCCGCTCTTTGAAGCCATGCCCTTGCCTTCATTAAACACAGTCCTAGAGGCTGGAACAGCTTTCTGGGAATGTGTTGATGGCTCACAAAGACACAGACACACATGCATGCGCACACATAATCTGCAGTGCCAGTAAAAATGACCAGCCGTCTTTGAAGCTGGTGTCATTGTGCAAAGTGATAAGATGAAAGCTGATCATCCCCCTCAAAAGAATCAAGCACAGCCTTAAGTGCACTCTATGGCACAGAGCAGACCTGGCCAGGAGGTTCTGGCAGGCTGACTGCCTCATGCCACAGTTATCAACCACTATCTGATTGGACAGTGATTGTAAACTGCCACTTGGTAATCGTAGATTAAAAATGTACAAGATCTTGTGATAGAAAAGGTCCTTTGAAGTGGTACGTACGTATAGGTTCCAGCCCTGACCTTACCAAACTAAATGGGTGGGATTGAAAGAATGTGCAGTAAAGTCTATTTGTATGTGTATGCCTGAGAATGAGTCTGAGAAAATCATTCAGATATGTACCAGACCATAAGACTACAGAAAACTATAATCCTTCTTGTGACAGAAAGCTGTACTGGACATACCAATGACTTATATAGAAAACACAACACAGTGAACAACAATCATTTGCTTTTAGACTATAACTATTTCTCCTGCTCCTGTCTATGTGATGTTGACTGTATAGCAAATAGCAAAGTTAAAAAAAATGCTGTCAGTATTGTGAATAAGAACAACAGGCAGTGATTTGTTGTGGTGTTATGCCATGACTGTCAACACCATCTGTTCAGACTGAAACAGACTGGTCCACCATTGTTTGTGACGGCCAACTGGACATCGTAATCAACCCAATAATCTTGATGTCTGATACGAGTGAAAAATCAAAAGTATGCAACCGTAAAGGAATCAAACAAAAGGAACTGAAAGTAGGAGATAGAAGAAAAAAAAAGGACAGGACAGTGAAAGTTAACAGGCATCCCACCCTGTAAATGGTACTGTAGAATTGCCTGCTCACACGCATGTAAACGGAGGTTTATTCCAGTACTTTGATACTCCTCTGTATAATTGCCTGTGTACATTTCTTTGCATAGTGTGTAAAGTGCATTTGTGTGCATAAGTCTGTGCAAGTGTGCAATGTTGTCCTGTCTGTCAATCTTTCTCATTAAACCTAATCCTAGAGATGACACTCTCAATCCTCTCTGTCAACCTGGGCCTTTGGAGCAGCACTCAGGCAAGGAACTGGGTTTAGCACTTGCTCACTCTCTCTATTTCTAAACACACACACATGCACACTTGTCAGGTAACACCAAAGCAGGTCACAGAGAGAAGAAAGCATTTTTGCTTGGCAAGAAAAGCAAACAACTATCCCACATCTGCATGTGTGTGAGAAAGGAGAGAGGGACTGAGAGCAAAAGAATAAGAGTTAGACACACACATCAAACACAAAGAAAAAGTAAATCAAGCAACACTTCCTGTGTTTAGAAATGTGGAACTGCCACAAAGCGATGACAGTAAATGGCTACAAGAAGGCTTACAGTGACCACGGAGCAGCAACACAGTTTAAAACCCACAGAACTATCTATAGCTATTCATTATGCCGTTGACTCCCCTTATTCTTCCCATCTCTCTCATTCTCCCCTCGCTCCCACTCCCTCTCATCTCTCCTCATTTTTATTTCTACCAAAAGGGAATCTGAGAAATGTCCACAAAACATCTTTCACCAGTTGTTAATACTGTTTCTGCTTTGCCATGATAAAGTCACGGTATGTTGCCTCATTCCACCCACACATCTACAAAGGTGGACCTGATGCATGCAGGCATACAAACATGCACTCGTTTGAAGCTATGTTGGAGCATTAAGGCAAACATAGCTCTTACCCCATCTGAACTACTTTACAAGTCTAAAAATCTAAAGCTGATCTTCGTATCCAAAATACACAAAATCTAATCACTCTTTTGCCCCTCTCTATTTCAGACATTAGTCTATTAAACGATAATCAGTGTGTGTTTAGGGGTAGGATAAGGCACAAACAGAGCCGACCAAGCTGACATAACAGCTGACATCACTGATAAAATTTCTGGCTTGCTATGAGCTCAGTGTGTGCATGTGTGGTACTGGACAGCAGCCACTCTGAACTGGCACCTCCTCAGCTGATCTGGCAAACACTGGCCCTGTTGACCCCTGGAATTGGGGGAAATATGCTCTCACTAGATGGTTTTTGTACTTGTAATACTTTTTAAAACCTTCCGTAAGTTCAATGAGGCCTATCAATATTAACATAACACTGATATTTGAACTTCATTGGTACAAAGAGGCTGTATTTGTACGGCCTTATTTTAACAAGGATTTTTAAGGGAGCAAAAGGGAAGAAACGGGAAGAAAAGAACAAGACATAGGCAAAATAGAGACAAAAAACATGTGTCAGTGGATGACATGTTTTCAAGTACAAAGGTATGGGCTTGTCTTTTTGTGTAACTGTGTAAAATGCACTGGAATTATTTCTTTGAAAGTCCATACATCCATAAGCATACACAGACAAACAATATATACACAAACAAATTATGGCTAAGCCTAGGTATTACCTAAGCAAACAGAGTTAGCCTGAGTGGAATGCCTGCTGTGCAACACACCAGTTCCAGACCTTGTATTACATCAGGGAAGCAGACATAGACACTGTTTCAACACACACACATTACACACTCTGTGAGAGAAATAACTATGTATATATGTAATTAGAAGGCAACAACAAAGCAAACACATGTTTGGGTCTTGTTCACTGGCCTGCACTTCAGCTCATTTACACTGCTGAGCAGGAGGTTCTGCTAAACTGTCGTTTTTGGTGCTGTGAAACACATGGTGATTTGCTGGAGTAGCAGAAGGTTGGGGCCGTTAAAGATGAACTTGTGAGTGTGTGTGTGTCTGTAAAGTTGGCTGAGGAATCCTATTAACAGAGCAATAAATCACCTAAATATTGGTTTTATTAAGGAGTGATTGTTTGGATTTTATATCCTGATTACTGAGATGGGTATTTTGCTTTTATGTTGGTGCAAACATAGAGATATGCACATAAATACTTACACACATGTTGGTTTACCCTGCCAGCAGACAAGCTTTATAAGGAGCTCTGACTAATTAGGGGCTATTTTCCCAGCTAAGAGACATGTGTTATGTTTTGGTGCATGTTTGCAAATTCCTTTAAAGAAATATCTCTGAACAAAATGCAAACAAATAATTTTAATACCATAAAGCTTACATTATCGCCCAAAACCACCCCTCTCTTAAAACAGATGTCAAACCAAGCCTGAGAAATTGCTCCAGTAGTGCTCTAAATTCACCTGTTATTGAATATTCGTTGAAATATCTGTATGCAGCATAATTCATAGAGTGAGAGATAAAAAGCTAGAAAGAAAAAGGAGGGGGGGACAGTGAGAATGTGCCTGAGTGAGACAGGAGAACTGAGAAATTAAAATGAGACTCAGAAGAGAAAGACAGATTGCGTCCACCCTGGAATGCCATCTTTACGATCTGTCTGTGAGAGAGCTAGTGAAATTGAACTCAGGTGTAGTGTGATGCCGAAAAAGCCATTTCCCCATTAGGGCTATGGAATCTCGCCTAAACAAATTATACAAATACTTTCTTTATAAAAGAGAGGGTGAGTTTTCTCCAACTGCGCAGTGAAATCTGAGCAGGACCTTGTTTATGTGTGTGACAGAGTGTTTACATTGTCCTCCCCTCCCATCCCTACAGATGGAGAAAAGGCCAGACCTCTGACAGCTTTACTCCTGTCACACTACCTGTCTGTCTCTGAGATTTCTCTTATGGAGAACATGTGCTGGCTCTGTATGTGTGTGTATGTCCATATGTGTGTGACAGAGATATGCCAACTAGTGTACCGTCCTCATTACAACCTAACCCCTCAAGCGTGATGAGTTCAAGGACAGAAAGCAGAGAAGAGAGGGAAATCACCTGACTAATGGTTGTGACTCAATGCTATTGCCTGCCTTTAATTATGATGCACATACAGTCACACACAAACATCCCAGCATTCTCATTGTCTGTCGTTGATCAGGAAATGGCTCACTGTCATCAGTACAGCTTACTAATACTAGTTACACCCAAAGTTGCTGTCCAGGCTTACTTTAATAAAAAGAATGCACGTTGGCATTACAATTTAATAGACATTCTATTTGTTATTAACTGGCCGGGAACTGTGTAGATCTTGACTCTTCTGTTCAGTCCACAGTATTATTAAACCACTAACATACTGCAGCTTTTAATGGACATGTTGCAAAATTATATGGTTTCATCTGTGGCCCATGACAAAAAGGAAGTGAAGACAAGACCAGACAATTATGTTGTTATATAAATATTGAAGTTTTCCATTTTCTGTGTCAATAAGATAACATTTAGCATTAGCTTATGCATGACCGCTATAATACTCTCACCCCCATGGTCCTGTGGCTCTGCCCCTTTGCCCAAATATGGTCATTTCTGGCTTCAAAAAGCAAGTTGCCAAAATGTAAACCTCTGGTTTCAACACACAGTAACAGTCCTAAAACCAAAGAGTGATGTCATGGCACCCGTGCCCTATTTTTCCATCAGGTTTCAAATAAATCGGCCTGGTTGTCTGTGTGTAATCCTTCTGACTAACGGGCTGTCAAATGGGTGGATGAATGGACAGTAGTGATCACATATTGTAATCTCCTTGGCAGAAATGAAAATAACAAACTAATAAGAGTCACTATTACCCAGATACTTTGAGGAAGCTTGACCAAGATTAAGACTGACCCTTTGTACTGAATGTACTGATACAGAATATGCTTTGTTTATATATCTAAAGACAAAATAAGCAACATATGCCCTACTGGAGAAGATTATATTACAAGGGTATGGAAATAAGGTAAATAAAGTATTTGATAAAAGCATGGATCACTTTCAAAGTGTGGAATGCTAATGTTAGCTGGCTAGCTCATGCTTGCAATTCTGCCCACAGTATTTCCTGTCCCGCCCGCTGTTTGCCACAGCGTGCAAGTAAATTTTGTCTTGCCAGTTTTGGTCTGACCACAGCATAATATAACCGCAGCTTTCGCATATTGGCCACTGAGCAGTAACACTAGAGCTCAAGCAGAGCACATTTACTCAGCCAGCTTTTTTTCCATCAAGACTGGGGATCCTGTCCAAAGACCTTCAAGTCACCAGACCCACTCTTCAACCTTGAGACTCTTCTCTGATCACTGATTCACAGAAACAATTTTAATTTGTGCTGTAAAGGCATTCAAATCAAGATAAACACCAAGCAAAATATGCTTGCTACAGTCAGATTTACCCGTCTGTTACATGACCTGATTCATGCTCCTTACACCTCAACTAGAGTGTGCAGTAAGCTCTGATGCTGTCCTGAGATCAGTGGGAGGAGGACCACCCAGCACTAGAGATAATCCCATAGCTGCAGGGTTGAAGCCTGGCTATGTACACACCCTGACAGGCTAGGCCACTCCTGGATAGGATATTAGAGTGGAACAAATGTACAATGGTACCTATTGATGACTGGTGTTGGGTTTTATCCTGCCATGCTCTACTCTGTGTTTGGAGAGAAAGAATAATCAAGCAAGCCTCACTTGGATAGTTACCTTTCTTTCATACTCTCTGCCAGCTGGTGTACAGTTCACATTCAACATAGTTTTAATTACAGGTGGGTGATAGCCTGCCTTTAAAGACCAGGCTGGGTGTTACAGAAAGGTTACTGTGGCTCCCTTGAGTCTTCTGATACCTAGTAATGCTAATGTCATAAATTTTAGGCTACTTATATTGTCTGAAAAAAATATTTTGTCCAGCAAGTCAGAAAATTCCTTCTACAGCCTATAAACAATTATACCAACAAAAGCATTGGTATAATTTCATTGTTTCTTGATATAAACTACAGAGTTTCAATAACTTTTAAGTACTAAAAGTTAATACTGATTGCCTAGTTAGATTTGTAATCTTAAGTGCTAAATTAATTGTTGATTAGGGTGCCCTTAGTTAAACTACTTCACATTGAGTTCTTATACAGTACGACTTGTTCATGGTCAAAGGTACTTGATGTCCCTTTCAACCATGCAAACCTGAAAACAACCTGGTTTTAAAAAGGTATAGTGAAATGACGACTAACACCTAAGGTTACTGCAGGCAACCATCACTACACTGAGCATCACTGGCTCTGCACAAACACAGAACAGCCCACTGCTGGTTCTGCTTTAGTCCGTCAAACACACTCACATCAAACACACAGCCAGTGGCATTCAACAAGATACAGAGATGGCGAGTAAAAGAGAACAAAAGAAACAGAGAAATCAAGACGGAGTGACAGAGATTGTCTGATTCAAAGTAACCCCCAAAGTGGAGGCCTGAGGATAAACAGCCAATCAGAAAAGGATCACTGTCTAGCCCAATCACAACACATTCCAATAAGAATCCTCTCCAGACCTAACCAGCTAACCCTTGAAGGTAGGATTTGAAAAAATAAGACAGAGATACATACGATGTGACCTACATGCGCAGCAGCATCTTAAAAGGTCTTGACCGTGTCTGTTGTTCACACAACTAAAACCCAGAGAATCTGTATTCAATCTACCACTGGTCTCTATTCCCTCTTTCTACTTTAACTGATCATGTCTTTGTCCTTTTTTCTTTTTTTGTGAAATTAGCATAAAGGCATACATATATGTGTGTGACCTTGTGTGTATGTTGGGGTGGTGGTCCAAGACTTCATTGCAGACAGATGGGGTTGGTGTCTTGGTTGATTCCTGGCAGGGATACCCTTGTTTTGAAGGAAATCATAAGGAGGAGAGTTGGGATGTGGGACAAAAGGATGTCAGTGTGTATGTCTGTGTGGTTTGTGTGAGTAAATGTGTGCCACACTTTGTTAAAGAGATAGACTTCCATTGGTCTGGAGTAACAAGAGCATGACATGCTAAGCAACAAGGGTTCAGGGATTTCAGTGTGTGTACGTGTATCTGGTCTCACAAACCAGTCTGTGCTTCTCTGCGTACAGTTTATGTGTGCGTACATGCAGAAGTGTTTCTGCCAGTGTGAGTACATGGTTGCATGAGAGTGTGTGGTTGTATAGATCCCCTTTTGGCAGTAGCAGTGTAAGCTGAGGAGGGTCTTACATGGGCTTTAATCCTGTGCTGAATGTCATCTTACAGGTGTGGCTTTTCCTCATGCCCAGATAAGAGACAAGGAAAGCAAGAGCAAGCCAGTTCTCCTGAACATGTGTGCTTGTTTACACAGAGTTGTGAGTGCATACATGTAGCCTATGGGAAAGAAATCTTTGTAAAGTATCCTGAATCACTTGTTTGATGACAAAGATTTTAGCAGCGACATACAGTAAGCTGTGAAGGACAGAGCAGTTACAGCACTAATCTGGTTGTCTGGGCTGATCTAGTGACAGAGAGGCCACTTTGGCATCCATTTCTAAGGTTTCACTGGAAAACACAATCTGTCTAAAAAACACAGTGCTCAGCCCAACAAGCTGTGCTGTGTTGGACAAGTATTGCTACGGGCCAGAAGTTCAGAGCCTTTTTTCAACTTGGGGCCTACAACTAAAGTTGATTCTTTAGCCCTGCGGCACAGGGGCTTTAAAACATTTTACTACCCATGTCATATGTGTACCCTGTAGCAATAGGTCAGTGACCCATTTTAGGATTGGAAGCTCCACAAACATTACAGCAGTCGGAAAGGTCAGTATTATAAAGTTTGAAAATGTAATATATATTCTTCCCTTGATTAAAAGAAAGGGTTATCAAGCTCAATTACACTGTAAACATCAATTACAGAGCAAAATATTTTGACAAGTGGAAACACAGCACTTCTTATTTTTACAAGCGTCCTAAAAGGGGATGATCTTTGTAAAAGTGTTGGGCTAGTGTGAGAAATAAAGTGCAACCTACTGTTATACAAGGCCTAATTAGTGGTCAACCCTTAATGTTGAATGACATTTCAAAGGGTGTTGATGTTATTGCAGTAGCCCTATGATAGCCCACATTATGAAGCCTCTCTGCTGACTTTGAGTGGGATGACTTTCAGTGGAAGGAAACAGGTAAATTCCCATTAGTTTTCCTCTTCAATTCTACAAGGAGTCTCCAATAGCAGCTCTGGTATTTGAGGAATAGGGAAAGGAAATGGTCAAATTCCTTCTGCTATTACTTATTAAAATACATTTAGTGTTATTTTTCTGCCACAGTGTGACTGAGGGTGTCAATCTTGATCATAAATGTTTGCTTTCTATTAGGTGATTTAAGTATATGTACTGTATGTCCGTTGGTGTGTGTAGGAGCTGAAGGATCAAAAGG
>JAQQAE010004894.1:0-18232 GCA_029823295.1 Pseudamia nigra | reverse complement strand
GGACTCCCTGCTCAAGCTGCTGCCCCCGCGACCCGACCCCACGGATAAGCGGTAGAAGATGGATGGATGGATGGATTTGAGCGACTTGTTTTTTAAAATATTGTACATTTTTCTGCATATGTTCGAGATCAAAGATCCTACTTTCAGCCACTTGTGTGATGGTTGACAGGCTGAAAAACAGCGTCCTCCAATCCCCTAAATTAAAAATCAGAAAATGCTAAAGTCTATAAGCTAAGAAATGCTCACATTCAGTGAGCAACGAACCTCTGATATAGAACAAGCAAAGAGATTTCTAAAAAAGTTAGAAGACAAAACAGCTGACAGCCTCTTCTCCCATGCTGAGGCCAGTCAGACATGCCTTTATGATAAACGGAAGGATGAAATGTTCCTTTATGGGTTGAATTAGATGAACTTCACCAAGCTGAAAACAAGGCTGTTTTTATGAACTTATGCCTTTGTACAGACACATGGCTCTCGCTCCACACTTATGCTGACCTTTTACAATATAATGCATTGCTGTGGATTAATTTACTAGCATTACACAATATAAGGCAGAACAAATTAGCTCAATCCTTAATCCTTACTTGTTGCAGCAGTAAAATGACCCAAAAACATCACATATAAAAGTTTAAAAAAAAAACAAAAAACACCAGTGGAACTGTTTTACTGTACACTGACATCTTTCAGTGTATTTTGCTTAAACAAGGTTTCAGGTCTTTACACATGGGCACATTTTTTGCTGATTAATTCATGTTTGATCTTATTTTTCTCAAACCACTGTTTATATACAGTAGGAAGCATTTCCACACAGAATGTGATACAGAAATAAAGTAAGGTTTCAGTATTTTCCCCTTAGAAGATCAAATGTTTGTTGTTCAGTCTAAATTCAGAACTGTAGCACAGCACATGCCTCTGCTTTTTGCGAGCATAATTATTTAACCATGCAGTGCTAAGAACTGTGCAAAACAACATCATCGTTGTGTGTTTTCATTTGCACCTCCCTGGTATTTTTAGCTTGAGGGAAGCAAGCAGAAATGAGGAACCAGAAATTTGCATTATAGACAAAGTAAACAATTAATCCGTGGTTCAAACCTCCCACTTTTAAGCTGTAACAATGTTAATTCACCTAACCTCTCATTTAGAACCTGTGTGTGGGTGAGTGAGACAGGCTCAGGCTAAAAGTGAACCAACCACAGATCCTCGGCTCTAACAGCTTGGCGCAGAGGTGATCGAGGCCTTTCTTGCACTCAACATCATTCGCACTGAGTGGTGAAGTGTGTGGGCAGACGGAGGCAGGCGAGACGTCTAAACTGCCACCAGAGCTCAGACACAAAGAGGAATTAGCAACCTGAATACAGGTTGCATGAAACTCAAATGAAGTCGACTGAGATTGAGGCATGACAGTACATCCAGGCGTGACACAAAAAATTACACCCAAGAGGCAACAAGAACATTTTTATTTCCTTATCCCTTTGTCGCTCATTTCTGTATTCACCATGGTAATCCCTATGGTTTGAAAATGACATGCTACTACAAAAACTGAATGTTTGCTGGGTTATCAGATATGTGTTAAGATACTATTTCCAGCTTAAATTGAAAAAAAAAAAAAATCAAATAATAAAAAAAGGTGAACCAAAATGTATCCAAACAGCCATAGTCTCAGCTACGTAAGGAACAAAATTCTGATCAACCCTTTACCTTCTGTACTTCACTTTGTAGCAACACACTTATGTGAATTAGGAGATTATTGCTGGCAATATGGCTTTACTCACTTCCTCTGAATGACATGTTTTTTGTCCATTATTGCCTTGGCAGACTCACATTGGTGTTATCATCATACAACTATGGCCACATGAGACCAAAGTCAATACCGGTATTTGATAACAATTTTGACCTAATGACTTCATTTGCCTGTTTCTCTTATAGTTACTACTTTGTAAAAAAAATATGAGTTTACTGATTTGACACCAGAACCAATATTTTGTTGTAGTGGATGGATGTCTATAGCGGTCCTTCCCGATCAGAGGTGTGTAGTATTACTTTTACTCAGTAGCGTTTGAGACTTTGTTTTATTTGTAGTTCTAGTACCGCTCATTTTCTGAAGGATGAAGGAATGAGTCATTAAGTCACTGAGTCATTCAAGTCTCAAGAATGTGTCCTGGTGGGGTTGTCTCAGCAATTTCTGAGAGAGAAACAGGTCACCCAGAGAAGAAACTACAACGAGACTGAGCTTTAGAAAAGCAAGCTTTGAGCAGTTTTCCTCTGGCTGCTGCTCATGACACAGATTATTTATCCTTGTTTACTATGTATTGACTCGTATCCAATTTACTGAATACATTTTCACCATGTAAAGAAAAAGAAAAAAAAGATGTTCCCTTGAAATAACTGAAAATTTATATCCGAGCTGAAAGACAGCTCTGACTTTAGAGATGGATGTGTCCTCTATTACTGCCGTCTGTGGATGAGTGTCCTCCAGTCTCACTTGGTTCTTTGAAGGCCTCCTGTCCTTGAGCTGAGAAGCACCCGGATGGTAAATAAACTTTTAAAATGAAACTTTGAAGCCTGCTCTCAGCCTGGAATCGCATAAACTGGGAGCGAAAACCACTAAAACATGTAGAAAAGGATCAGACTCACATAATTACAAAAGCAAACTTAACTAGGTACATTTTTTAAAGTCGAATTATTGTATTTTTGTCAAGGGAGTCTGGCAGCTTCGAAAAGCTCCAAAATGAGCAAATACTCACATTGAATATCTATAATTACACAAAATTTGTTGTTCAAATGTTCTATTTAAATTAGTTTACCTGACTGTGTGAACCTCCAGCTTCTTCTTTGGTTGTTTCTTTTCCTATTTCACACCCTTCCTTTATTTCTTCTTCACTGGTTCCCCCTACAGAATCATTTCGGGTCTGTTTAAGTATCGCTACTCTTTTCTTTTTTCTCTCCTCTGTCCACTAACTGTAACCAGTCGAGGAAGATGCCACCTGCCTTGAGCTCTTGTTAATGTTGCTTAAAATAATAATCTTTCTTTGACGTAACATTAGTTCACTGAGAGGAAATAATTCAAGAATTTGCCATAATGCTTCTCTCTAATAATAGTCGATTCTTCCCTTTGAACTCCGTTTATGAGCCTTTGTATGTTTAATATAGGATGTGAAGAAGGCCGGCGCGTAAACATGGGAGAAGCTGTATGGTTGGACTTACTGCAGGTCTCCTCTGCCTCATCAGAGCCATCAGGACATTCTGGTTCTCCATCGCAGCGCCAGCGTCCCGGGACACACTGGCCATTGAAGCAGGCGAACTCAGCAGGGGCGCATGTTTTCCTGGCTGCTCGGAGAGAGAGAATCAGAGGCAGAGAGAGGATAATAGCATGAGACGAGGAAGATAAAGACAGAGTAAGGGCATGGTCATTTAGAAGGGAAGGACTGAATCAACTGGTCACATTATCTGGATTTCAGTAATCATCCCTCTAATCAGAGCAGATCAAGCTCATCATTTTACAAATTATTCATGTGCAGCCCTCTCTAGTGCTATCTCTTCTGATATCCCATACCAATTATCTCCACATCCCCTATTTTCTGGACTCCTCACCGTGCCTTCTTCCCCCATTTCTGTCTCCTCCTCCCACCACCTACTGGTTCTTGAAAGCGGTTTAATCTCTCTTTCAGGTTTTTCAACACGGAGCAGTGAAATGGATCCTCATTGTTGAACACTGCAAGCTCAGGAAGGTTAAACCTTCTAGCACCTGAATGTGTTTACCGCAGAAAACTACAAACCAGCAATGCAACGGGTTGATAAACACACCCAGAAATGAAAATCAAAAGCAGAGATTGTGAGAGCATCAAGAAGAAAAATAGGAGTGATAAAAATTTCATGTAACAGTCCAGAGATTTTCACGGTTGATCCCAAAATCTCAAGAGCCGACTGTGCTCAAAGTATCCGGTGTTCTTCACATTCACAAGACACACTCTACACTTGTAGAAACTAAGCTGCAAGCCCTGCTAGACAGGCAAAAACAGGCAGAGGTCAGAGCCATTCAATTTCCTCAGTGTGTTACTCCAGGAGGACCCGCAGTACAGTCTAATAAATCACTGGTTAAAAAGCCCTCGGTTGAGCTCTCTGCTGTTGTTACACTGCCACAACTGTTCTTAAGCTCATTGCATCTTGGCTCTGATGCTTTAAGTAGATCTAACAGCAGGAGAAACGCATGAAGCTTAAACGTAGCCGAGGGGTTGGAACACGTGTTTTTCAAACTCACATTAATCTCACTCCTGTTCATTATAAAACACCATAGAAAAAAATAAATGATGTGATCTCCTACAGTCCACCCCAGCTTTGCTGGTTTAATCGACATGTTTTATACATGTTTTGTCCACAAGGGTAAACAGATTCAGAAACTGAGCTTCAAAAATTACTGTTGGATAAAGGTAATCAGAGCAGTTGCCATGGACAACAGTCCATGCTGGACAGGGAGCAGTCAAAAGTGTCAGCCTGTCATTATATCGAATCACATGCTACCCAGAAATGGTTGATGGGAGAGTCCAATCAAGGCTCATTGCAAATCATGAATGGGAGCAGTGCCAGTTGATCTGCCAGAGCAAATGAACATTTGTCCTCAAACAGATGAGGCTTCCCTAGCCAGTATTCTGTATATCTGTTGTTAATATTGCCCTGTCTGTTACTGTTCAGTTCTATCATTTTACATTAAACAGATAACAACATCCATTTATACAACACTTTGCATTGTGTTTCTTGTTCACACATTGACACAAGTGGCTGAAGCGCTGTTCATACAAGGCTCAAAGCACTGGGAGCAACTTAGGGTTCAATGTCTTTCCAAAGGACACTGCCATTGACTTCAACAAGTTTAGAGGCATTTGTGATGGATGACAATACACAGATCCACTTTATAATGTACCTTCACAGGCATTATGGTATATTTTCACAAAGCATCCATTTATGGCCTCAAGGGGATGAGATGTACATGTACAGTAAGTCATTATAGCTGAAGGCCCTCCTGACCAAGGACACATGAACAGGTTGGTTTGCATCAGACATGGAACAATGCCAACAGGCACAGGTATATGAATGTGTGATGCATGGACAGCAGATGCAAAGCTGGGAAACAGGCACAAAAAACAAAGCTATTAATCCTCTGTAATAAAGTGTGGAAGGGTGTGTACCGTGCAGCAAAAACACATTTTTCTTGTATACAACAGAAAGTCCTCACCGGTGATAACAGTATGAGTAAAGTCCTGGCAACAGAGCAACAATAAGACAAACACTGAAGGAACATTATGCCTTGAGACAAACACCGCAGGGAGCACTGGGCACAAAAGATGAAGACAAGACATTGGGCTTTACTGTGTTTTGCTACATTTACTGTGAACCTAAAAATTGCATCATACTCCATCCAGCTGTCAGTTGTTTTTGCATAGTGGTAAATTAGCAGATTTAATAGACAGATATTGCAACAGTAAGTTACAGTAGCTTTGAAGCTGCATCAATGCCTCTGAGCTGAGCTAAATCAGTAACACAGCAACGTAGAAGCAAAGGTGCAGAGTACATTAACAAGATCATGATGAGTGATGGATTTTCTGATATTAACCTCAAGCTTGTATCCTTGACAGACAGAAATTCCCCCAGATTCCTTTAAAGGAGACATAACCTCTTTTGAAAAAGTTAATTTAATTTCCACTTCCCTAGAATATTTCAGTTCAAAACACCTGTCATTTTGTCATGTCCATAAACTCAGTTCTGCATCAAACAAGCCGTTTTCAGTGTCTATTGATTTAAGCTCCTGTTGGTCATACCCCTTTCTTGTCTGTGCCATGGATGCCATCATGTCGACTCCCTGGCACAATGACCCAGGATATCAGGCTGATATCAGGTGGCTCTGGTGTGTGTGTACAACTGACTTAGCAAAAGGATTGCCTATTTGTCAAATTACAAATATCCAGAAATCCTTTTTTTCTTCAGCACCAGTTACCTGAGAAGGTCCATGTGTTTTTCCTCCTTTGAGTGAGAATTTTGACACACTCACACTATATTTAAAGCACCACATGAAACCTTGTCTTTCACAATGTTTCTGTTCATTTTGCTTCTGAGAATCCACTGGACAGTACAGGGAAGCGTTAAGAGAGGTTTACAAGGCTTTATGCCTATGGCTGAAACAAAATGTGGCCAGATATCTATTAGAATCTTTATTGGGGTCTCTGTCAACACGTATAAAACCCCAGTGAAATCTAATTCTCACATTTATCGCAGGGTTAGCAAAGCACCATGATGTGATAATGTATTCTTTTTTATTGCGGTCCAGCAGAGAGTGTTCAGTATAACTTGCCAAAAGAAGTTCCCTTTGAGTCTAAATCTTGTTTGATTTCCCCATTCCATTGTCAATTATTGCTATAATGGGTGCCAAAGTTGACGCAATTAAATTATTTGGCTTTGCCTGTGGTATAAAAGGAAAAATCTAATCTGATTTCTTCAATACAAAGCACCTTTCATCAGTAAATATGTTCAGCTACCCTCGTCTCATTTCGCTTCAGAAATGCAAAAAAAATTCTCTTGTCTGTCCTGCAAGACTCCATCACACTACAGAGACAAACCTTTCCTGTTCACTCCTACTCCCCTAATTGTTCTTTCCATCAAATTTTGTCTCTTAATGTCTCCTGTGAACCTGCAGCCTTTTTCAGAATAAATACTTTCTGAGTGTTGTTTTTCTCGGATAAGTAATTCTTCCGTAAGAGGTTGCTGGAGTGGAGCTTAAGTGCAATTTGTGTCGACATTAAAGAGCTGGAATGTGTGCTTTTGTTAAAGGTGAAAACAGATGATTATGGGGCAACAGACATCCTTTTATCCATCACCTCCTTCAAATGTATAGACTCGTTAGTGGTTCGGTCACATTACAAGCCACAAATGCTGGTGGTTCTTGTGGTGCACACAACCATACATATACAAATCCCGATTCCAGTCAAGTTGGGACATGGTGTAAAATGTAAATGAAAAAAGAATGAAATGATTTGCAAATCCTTTTCAACCTATATTCAGTTGAATACATTACAAAGTCATGATTTTTTTAGACTGATAAACTCTACTTTTTCTTTTGCTAGTATTCACTCGTTTGAATATGATACCTACAACATATTCCAGAAGAGCTGGGGCAGGGGCGACAAAAGACAAGTTTGGAACCTGTTTGAAACATTCCGCAGGTGAATAGGTTAATTGGAAACAGGCGAGTGTCATGATTGGGTATAAAAAGAGCATCAAGCACAAGCACAGATGGGGCGAGGTTCACCACTTTCTAGACAACTAACTGCATGAAGAAACAGTTCAAAAATTTAAGAATAGCATTCCTCAATGTTCAATGGCAAAGAATTTAGGGATTTCATCAGCTACAGTCCATATCAACAAAAGATTCAGAGGATCTGGAGAAATTTCTGCAAGTAAGCAGCAAGGCCAAATACCAACACTGAATGCCCATGACCTTCAAACCCTCAGTGCGTTAAAAACCAACATCATTGTGTAGGGGATATCACCACGTGTGCTCAGGAACACTTCAGAAAACCACTGATAGTAACAGTTCATCACTACATCCACAAATACAAGTTAAAACTGTGTTAACAACACCCAGAAATGTCGGTTTCTCTGGACCCGAGCTCATCTGAGACGGACTGACGCAAAGCGGAAAAGCTTACTGTGGTCTGATGAGTCCACATTTCAAATTGTTTTGGAAATCATGGACGTCATGTCCTCCATGTTAAAGAGGATCAAGATTGATACTGAAGTTCAAATCGAGCATCTGTCATGGTATAGGGATATGTTAGTGCCCGTGTCATAGGTGACTTGCACATCTGTGAAGGCTCACTAATGCTAAAAGGTACAAAGTGTTTTTTAGATTTAAATTTGAATTTATGTATTTATTTGATAGGGACATGCACAACAATACATTGACCTTAGGGGAAATATGTTTTGTGCCAGGTTTTAGCATAACTGCTAGTTTCCACCTGCAGTCCCTGGTCAGGTAGATGTTACAATGAATACTGATACTACTGAGAAATTATGTAAATGAAAAAAACAAGCTACCATTAATAAGCCATCCACACTCAAACAAATTCTATAAAACAACAATCCAGAGACTAGAGCCCCCCCCCCCCCGCACCACCACCATATTTGTCATGGATGTCCCTGCTTATTTCAGTAAGACAATGCTAAGCCACATTTTGCATATGTTACTATAGCGTAGCTTCGTTGTAAAACACTGAGTCTTACATCAAGCAAGAATGTGACAGAATTCCACATACAAAGCTTCAGCATTGAGGGTACATTCAGACTGCAGGCAAAATCAGATTTTTTCACCACATGTGACCCATATCTGATTTTTTATGACAGTCTGAACAGCACAAAACCAATTTTTCAAATTAGACCTAGGCCGCTTTCATATGTGCTCCCATATCGGATACATATCTGATGTTTTTCAAAGCGACCTCAGTCTGAATGGGTCGCATTTCATCTGACTTTTACCTCATTGAAGTGAGCCAGACGTCAATTCTGTGTTGGAGGAGGCGGGGCATGGCAACATCAGATGTAAACAATGGACTTGGAATCAATTTGTCATGATTTTGTCAGCTTCAACTGCACAACAACTTCAAAACTGACACACACACACTGACATATTGATTTCCGTAAACGTCACATCTTCTGTACATGCGAGTCACTTCGGAGCCATTAGGCTGTTCACACTGGCGTCCGATGGATGTCGCAATTAAAAATTATGTGAAGAACCGCACAAAAAAATCAGATTGCACCAAAAAATCAGAATTGAGTGTTAAGACCTACATTCTGAATGGAGCCTTAGTGTCCTCAGTTGCTAAACACTTATTGAGTGTTGTTAAAAGGAAAGGTGATGTAACACCATGGAAAACATGACCCCGTCCCAGGTCTTCTGGAAGGTGTTGCAGGCATCAAATTCAAAGTGAGTGAAAAAATTTAATTTGTAAAAAAAACACAATAGTTGATCATTTTTAGCATTAAATATCTCGTCTTTGTAGTGTATTCGGTTGAATATAGGTTGAAAAAGATGTGCAAGTCATTGTATTCTACTTTTATTTACTTTTTACACAACATCCCAACATCACTGGAATCGGGTTTTGTATGTTTCTTGCCTGTTTTGACCCCTTTCATCGTTCATGTAGGCAGGCGAGGCGGTAGAAGGAGTGAGATCCCCAGTTTTGAAGGCATAAATCTTAAAAGCTTGAAGGCACATCTTGTACCAGTATAATTAAATCCATAAGCAATTTCTTCCTACAAATCAATTAAAATTCTTATTGGAGGGCAAGATGAACATTTCATCTACCCAAACAAACCTTTTCTTCTGGTGTATTCAAGCACTTGCATTAATATTGTGTTAATTTATCAAGGAGATGAACAAATAGAGATGAGGCAGAAGCGAGCTGCAGTGTGAGCTGCTCAAAACTCGTGACAAAGACCTTGAAAATCTCAGAAAACCAGTGCGAGGCCTCAGCAGGTCAGATATGCAGCTCGTCTTTCAGAATCCTAGCTTCTCGCTCAGTCCGAACTGAGCTCACTACTCATTTCAGTCAAGGTCTACAGGGGCCATGGTTCGCTTGGCAATAATTACCCAGGCCAGCTCCTGCCATCTGGTTGGAATGACTTTCTGTTTTAATTAGGGGAGGTTTTAAAATGTTATGCTCGTGGGGGGTGGCAAGCGTGAGAGTGGGCTGAAGGGGAAAGCGATAGGAGAAAGAGAAAAAGCAAGTTGTTAGAAGAAAGCAGAGAAATAACGCAAGTGAGTAATAGCAGCAGGGATGGAGAGCGACATACAGTAACAGTGCTTTATGGAATCCTAATGGAAAGGCTGATACTGAATAAAAATGGCAATATTACTGTCTAGAGATAATACTTACAGAACATTATGCACTGCACACATGTAACCGAAGGACTCCTATGTACATCCTGTTTTTACTTGTTTGAAAATAAATATTGCTCCTTCACAGAAACACAGCTCCATCCATCCCATGTGAAAAGGAGAGAAAAAGCCATAAAAATACAAAAACAAAGGCTATATAGTGCTGTATCATCCGCATTACAAATGGGATGTGACACAGACATAATGAGTGTCATGCACAGGGGAGTCCACTCAGCCATATTACGTCTCCTGGAGGAGGTACAGTCAGAAGGAGCTCCACGCTCCGACACCCCCACCTGGAGCCTTCTCCTTTGGGGACAATACAGTCAACATTTTATTGTGTTTCATCCTTCTTGGATGCTATCTATGTGGATGTGGATGACAGATCTATACATTATGGATGTGCTATCACAATATGTTCAGGTTGAGCTGTATGTGAATGTCAGATAAGAGCGAGGCACTGTTGCTCATGCAAAGTACTGATATACAGCATAATTTAATTCTGAAATTTCAGGGCCTCAGAGGACAGAAGTTTCAACGAATGCTGCACCGTCATCCTTCATTATGGAGGACGGTTAACTTCTACCTGCTGCCTCAAGTTAACGAACTAGAAAGCGTTCAGAGAGCACAGACTTCCACCAAGAAGCTCATTTTCCTCCATACTCCACAATGTGATTTACACCCAATGATAATAGGCCTATACATATTTTATCTACATTATTGGATTCCTTGACATAAAAACATACCTATAGCATTTGGGATCACATTCATATCACAATAAGTTCAATAGTTATTGACAAAATGGGTATTTCCATAATGGCGGTTTTCATCTGGATCTAACTCCATACCTAGTGAAGATACAAATCAATCCATTGGTACTTTCCTGACTCAGGAGAGTCTTGACTACAGTTTGGTGTTAGTCGCAGGTCTGTACCATTATTTGTTGCCTTACAATGCCAAATATTCCATGAGAACCCTGAATATTACTGTTGTGGATTGTAAGATCCAGAATATCACCAGGATCCAGATGAAACATATTACATATTGTAGAACCCACTGTGACAGTATCCAGTATTCTTTTGACAAGCGTTCTGGACATTCTTCATAGAGTTACATGCAAAAATGTTGAAATTGGCCCTATCTCACAATGATAAAGAATCCTTCAAAAATTTTCTGGTTCCAGATAGTGATGTTGATCACTCCAAAAATCTAACCAATTGGTCCTTATGCTATTTCCAACCTATGCTGAAAATTTCATCGAACTCCATTCATGACTTTTTGTGTTTTCCTGTTAACGGACAAACAAACAAACGGGACAAAAACATAACCTCCTTGGCAGAGGTAATAACAACACAGATTGAAGTCAGTTGAGGGGTTGATTAGCAGTTGTCAGCACCCTCTTAGGCTCCTTTTCTATTGTTTGGTATCTCGTTAGTACGGTTCACCTCTGCAAACCCATTTTTGCATTTCTGTTGCATAGGACCAGGAACCAGGCAGGACTCCAAGTGAATCCAAGTGAGACCATGAACATGACCTAAAATCACTGAATCAGTCCAAAATGAATGTGTCACACCATGAGCCAAGCAGCGGGAAGATGCTAACCAGGTCTACCTTGTTAAGAGATTTTAAGTCTACGCATTCTTTCCTGAAATTCTTAAAACTACATTTTATTTTTGATGCTAGAAATTAAGTCTGCCTCAAAGAACCAGGTCCTATAGTCCAAACAGGTTCATACTACACTGTCTTCTAGGTTATACGGTACGGTTATTTTTTCTTTAGGTCCAACAGCCAGATCAGGTTGGCTTGACAAGATCACACACCATCATGTGAACCTTCTGAGGAAGGTTACAGGAAGTAATCGTAGTAGTAAGTGAGCAGATACTGAGGAGGGACTATCAAAAGAAAAGCAGCTCTCATGCAACATGTCGGCTCTTCTCATGGCACTCAGGCAACATTTATTGGAATCTTATCACCCTATTTGCCTTGTCATGCTCAATACACAGTTGGCTTTTTACTCACAACCCTGTTCGATATGGAATATTGCATGCATTTGTGTACTTACATGAGTTTTGTGCTGGTTTGTGCTTCATCCCCACCCCAAAATGTAAAAAAAATGAAAATCAAAGACTCAAACCCATCATGTGATTTCAGATAAGGACCAAAATGGCTTGATTTTGAAGAGCCTCACAGAACCACTGAAACTGTACTTTAAGCTGACATTATGATAGTTTTAAAAAAGAAAAAACAGAGTAGTAAATGTGTTAAGGGTCAGGGTAATTGCACATATGAGCGCAAAGGGGACTTGGATGAACATCTAAACACACACTTCTGCGCTCAGTGTAGTTCAAGAGCAGAGCCACAGACAGCCTTTGGTCATATAGCACACATACCACACATATATTCCCTAACACGTCAAGTAACTTTTTTTTCTCCATTTTGAAAGATATTAATGACAGCTCTTTCCATTTGGAGGCCACGAGAAGCTTAATAGGTAATGCAGTGATAAGCACATTCTCCTGGGCATCAGAAGACAAATGGCCTCATTAGCTCAGTCTGAAATACGGCCATGTTGTCGAAGCATAAAACATAATGTATCCTGTTGGCTTAAACCAGCATGCAAATGACTAAACCACCCAAAATGAATGGGATATCATGGCAGCATACAAAATACAAAGAAGCATCAACAATTTGGGACAGGTTGTTCTTGAGTTGGCTTTTGTGAATGTTTATTGAATTTAATTATGGTAATTTGAGCATGAAGGTATGACAGCTGCTCCAGATGCATGAGAAAAAATATACTGTTTTGGTCGTTTTGAATCGAATGCTGTTAACGAGGCTCGCTGATCATCTCAGATCTGTGTGGAGTTACTGTGTTTCTCCTGTTGATTCATTCGTCTGTCCGTCGATAGCGGTAGTTACTCTGTCTTCGTCTGCTGTCCGTCAGACTGCATGAGGTGAGCGAGTCCCTGCGAGCAACAGGAAGACAAAAATACCACAAGGCTGCGCTCGAAGTCAGCACTGTTTGATAAGAGTATTGATTGAAAAAAACACCAACACCGATTCTATCTGTCTCTCTTACTCCCTCGCTCTCTCACACATTTTCACAACTTAAGGCCTTATACAACCATGCCCTTTTGAGGAAAGTAATTGCATGTATAGTTTTCAGCTGTGTCTCACAAGTATGATTTATGTCATGATGTAGCTGAATGTGCAATTCTGACTGGCTAAAGGGAGAAGACATTACTCTTCCTTCTCTTATCAGATTTGCATCATAATACACTCAGGATGCCAGTAGAAAGGCAGGGGACTTGATGCCGCTCACTGCCAAGCATTTCTTCTGACCTTGTGTACTGATCAAAGACACATACTGTGCTAATTATAGCCCCCAGGCTGCTAAAAAAAACATATTTTCTCGCTCCCTGTCAGGTCACATTGGCACAAACACCTCCAGTCCAAGGAGGAGGGAGCTGGGCAACAAGAACAAGCCTCTATTCCCTTCAATGTAGCCTGAGAGAGATTACTACTAAACCCAGTTTGGTTCAGCGCAGTTAAACCTTAAAGAGATGAGTGTTGATGACTGACCAAAGCTGAACAGAGGTACAGGTGGTTTTACGTCAGCGCGAGCTCTCACACCACGTCGATGTTCAATGTGCATTTGCATTTGATTTTTAAAAGATTTTGTTCACATTGATTCAGTGCTTACAGTTGACTTTTTTATTCATTTCTTGATAATTTTGTTCATTTTGTGGCTTATTTTCTTCATTTCTGTTCTTACTTGGAATATTTGTACTCATTTTGTTGCTTTCTCCCCTTTTTTGGTTCATTTTTGCACATTTTCTTGATTACTTTGTTAATTGTTTGCATTATCTTGATTATTTTCCTAATTTTGTTACTTTATTTTTATAAATTTCCTAAATTATATTGTTCATTTTTTAAATTTTATTGCTTACTGTCTTCGTTTTTATTTATTGTACTAATTATTTTGTTTATTTTTAGGATAGAATAGAATCAACATTATTTATCCCTTTATTAATTATTTTTCTCATTTTTACTTGTTTTATTGATTATTGTGTTCATTTTTCTCATTTTCTTAACTATTTTGTTCATTTTTGCACATTTTATCGATCGTTTTGTTTATTTTTGTTCATTTTCTTAGTTATTTTGCTCATTTTTATTCATTTTATTGAACATTTTGTTCATTTTCACTAGTTTTATTGATTATTTTGTTCATTTGTATTGATTTTCTTATTTATTTTGTTGTTTCCCCCCAGGAACACATATACATACAGAGTACCCACAGAGCACAAATCAGGAAGGAAATCAAACTGCCAAATATTGCTGAGAGAACACACACATCACTGCTTGTGACTGAAGCAAAGCAAATACACAACCATGTGTACATGTATACACACATCTTTGCCCTTCACTGTGTGACGCCTGCTCCATGTGTCTAGCCTTCTGCTACGCTCCTTCTTTCCTGTGTTTTTCTTGTTTAGATAAGCAAAAGATGGCTCGATTGTGGCCATATGTCAAAAGTGTCAAAAGTTTCATTCTATAGCTCGGCAACTTCAACTTAAAGACAGTAAAGGACAGGTTGAAGGTAAAGTCAAAGTATGTGCAATACCTGACATTAAAAAGGTCAAAGGTGAAAACGGCATAGAAATACATTTCAGGATCCCGAGTTGTGTTCAGTGTACAAGGCAACAGCACCTACCGCAAACACAGTGGTGGGCAGAGTACACGGAATCAGTACTCAAGTAAAAGTATTGTTACTTTATAATTATTAAGACTAAAGTAGAAGTACTCATAAATTTGTACTTGAGTAAAAAAAAGTACCTCATATAAAAAATACTGAAGTAGAGAGTAATTTCATATTGCAGCACATTATAGTGTGCTCATATTTTGGTCATTTTTCTTTATTCTGTTGCTTAATTTGTTGCTTATTTTGTTTATTTTTATTCACATATTTGATTATTTTGATCATTTTTACTCATTTTATTACTTATTTTGTGGATTTTTTACTCAATGACCTATTAATATTGTTATTTTTTGTTAAACTACCTGATTATTTTCATTGTGCTTATTGTGCTCTTGTGTTATTTTGTTCATTTGTGCTTGATATGATTTATATTTTAAAATGTACTTAATTTTCTTGAATTTTTATTCTTATGCTTATTATTTTGTTCATGTTTTGCTTGTTTTGTTCATTATAGTGGTCTTTTTTGTCAAGGTCTTTTAATTTTGTTCATTACTTTATTGATTTTGTTAATTTACTCGATTATTTTGTTTATTTTATAAGCTTAATTGATGTTTTAAGTTTTGGAGGTATTTTTTCCATCACAAATGTAACCGGGTGAGAGTAAAAAGTATTCTGCAAAATAGCTAGCTCCTGTAAAATACTTCTTAGAGTAGTTATTTTGCAGAATTGTGATGAAAAAAATTTACTTCTACTCAGTGACATTTGGCCACAGCGGAATGAGTAAATGTAAAAAATAATAATAATAATTTAAATTTTAAAAATGTATAAAATTAATTAAGTTAATAATTAAGTGAAGTATTAAGTAAATTATTAAGTAAATTATCAAAATTAATAAAGTAAGCAACACAATGATATGACATCCACAAAAAGCACTAAAATGAACAAAGTACACAAAAAAAGTGAACAAACTTGATCATAAAATTAACAAAAAAAATCTTGAAAATTAACAAAACTGAACAAAAAAGCTTAGGACATTATAAAAAAATAAACATATCAAACACAAATGGACAAAATAATCAAGTAATTTAACAAAATTATCAGTATAATTAAGAAAATGAGCAAAAACATGAGCAAAATAAGCAACAAAATGAGCAAAAATTGTCCAAATAATCAAGTTGAACAAAATAATCAACAAATTTCAATATAAAGCAACAGTACACTTCAAAATGAACAAAAATTATCAAAAATAATCAAGGAAATAACCAAAAACCAGCAAAATAGCTGTTTGAACAAATGTATTGGCCTTTACTTATGTTTTTGTGCACTGTTACTTTTCTTGAGTCATTGTAACTGTTACGTAAAAATACTTTTACTTGATTACTGATTCTGTGAGGAATCTGCGGTGCTGTGAGGAGCAGTTATGTAAATGAAATGTATAAAACAGACACAATTTGAGCTTCACTGCAGGAAAATCCGAGATGTGGAATGACATTGATCAATGCGGTGGTGACTGCAGCGTGATTTCCGATAAATAAACAAACACTTAAGTGTGCATATTAGTTATACAGTTGCTGTCTATTTCCGCTTGAAAAGCTATACCGCTAATAGAGACCTGAAATGGTAAATAACCCACGCTCGCTAGGTGATGATGGAGGCTGGTTGACACAATAAAGTGATGTTTGTGAGTCAGTTCAGGCAGTCAAATGGGGCTGATCTGCTGCAGACACCTGTGATATGCCTTTCTCTCCACAGTCCATCTACCGAGCGCACCCTCCGACTGGGCAGTCTATTTAAAATGCAGGAATTTCTCCGCTACCCTGCCGACATTTCAATACTACCGCTGCCATCTCTTCCAGCCTCCATCACTCCAGCATTCACAATCAGTAATATCTATATGTAAATATACAAGGAGGCGGTGAGGAGCTTGGGGCCTAGATAGGATACTCTAAATATGTATTCTGGTGATGAAATAAAGCATTTCAAACATTAATGTAAGGCTGAACTGTTGGGCATGCTTTATTCCCTGTGCTGGTGTTCTTCTTCAAGGTCAACCACATTTCTTCATTCTTCTCTCCTTCCTCAGGAATCATGCTAACTAATCTTATACTTCATCCCAGGGTATCCAAAGACAATGGAAAACAAGACAGTCCACTGGTGAGTGATTTCATGTGTCTGTGTCCTGCCTCTTTGGACTTGAGGCATGATTTGAGGTGTGATTTACAGACTTGGACCAGTCTTTTTGTCCCAAAGTTGCCCACATAAATATTGGACCCATTATTCACATGCCACATGTCTGCTGAACAACCAGACATAAAAAATGACGTTTCTCAGACACTCAGACCAGGAGAAAATTTGTAGCCTCTCTAAAGTGACAATCTCCCACATGATTTTGTATCATATTAAGTAGAGAATGGAGTATGTAGAACAAATGATCATTACAATAAAATGATGTCAGCATCTTAGAAAATGATTTGACTCTTTAGATGTTATTACTTTGTGTTCATTCCTCCACTTGACATCTCAACCTTTCTGACCACAACCGGTAGGAGACAGCTAATGTACAGAGTTAAAACATGATATCTGTTATCAAATGTTCAGAAAATGAGTCAGGCACAGAAATTGATCCGTATGAGCGCACAGAGCTGGCAATGCTCACATGCCTGGGAATTTTAACATATCATTAGCCTCATAGCATAATTGCCACATTCACACATTTTTGCCAAATTGTGATATCTGCCTAAATCTACTCCTAAAAGGCTGCTGATTCACTACGTCTTATTGGCTACGTCCTCAGCCAGTCAGAGTACTCGTTACATTTCACTCAATATTAAAAACTGTGGTTTCCTCTTTTCTGAAAACTTTAAAATATGACCTAGGCAATTATGTTTTGAGGCTAATGATATCTTGTTTTTGGCGTAAGTGCGTACACACCAGGACAATTTAAAAATTACAAGTCTCTCGAGGCACATGTGCACTTTTTGAAATGGCTGGGTACAAGATCTGCAAATATGTAAAACAGAAAATCAGAAGACAAATGTATTTACCAAGATAAGTTGCTTCTGTATATCCGCCACACACACTTTGTCATAACATCTTCAAGTAAAAAAAATAAGCATCATTTCACACTAGCGATGTTTATGAAATGTTAGGTGTTGCAGGCCATTCTATGCCGTTTTGTTAGCTCTGACATCACTGTTTCTTGACGTCTTTTCTGAGCTGGAAAACTAAAAACTGCAGTCAGGTGAACTATTGTTAGCATCGATAACACAGCAACCAACTATTGTAAGAAATAAGCCAATATCGATACTTTTGTTTTGAAACAGAGGCTATTTTCTTACAATTGCTATGGTGAGCCACGTGAGTTGTACCTACATCCCAAAATGCATTGTGCTGGTGAGGTCACATTCCTAAGCCCTACACCATGTCATAGCATTTGTGAAGCCTACATTGGGCCATCATGTCAATAGAAAATCTCTGTGGTAACTGAGGCTTCATCTGATAGGTCACATGGTCTGAATGTGTGCATCTAGTACCGTATTTTCCGCACTATAGGGCGCACCGGATTATAAGGCGCACCATCCAAAAATGTCACATTTTTAATTTTT
>JAQQAE010004893.1:0-18233 GCA_029823295.1 Pseudamia nigra | reverse complement strand
CGATGAGGGCCGACGACCTCAAACTCGTGCCGAGGAGGGCCGACTTCCTCAAACTTGTGCCGAGGAGGCCCGACATCCTCAAACTCGTGCCAAGGAAGGCTGAGACCCTCAAACTCGTACCGAGGAGGGCCAACGCCCTCAAACTCGTGCCGAGGAGGGCCGACTTCCTCAAACTCGTGCCGAGGAGGGCCGACTTCCTCAAACTCGTGCCGAGGAGGGCAGAGACCCTACAGGTTTTCTTTCCAACCAGTCTCCAATCAGCACATTTGATTGATTAGCTCCTCCCCCTCAAACTGAAGGATTGCTGATCGGTGAAACCACGTGCTTTAGTGACTGGTTGGAAAAAAACCCTGCAGGTTCTTGACCCTCCATGGCACAAGTTTGGGACCCCTGGTGTAGATGGTGACAGTATGACGAAAAATAAAGGAGATTTTGGTCAAAAGAAGATGACTAAAACTAAATTAAAAACTGCTTTCAAAACAAACACTGCATCCTAACGGGGGGCTAATAATTTTGACCTGAGCTGTACATATTTTCACATTGGTTGCTGGTTCCTGAATTGAATGGAATTGAAATTCTACAGACTTGGTGATATCTGTGCCCCCCCCCTTCAGCTCCAGTTCTTCCATCTACTTCCTCCTCGACTGACACTCGAATGAACGCCTCCAGGAGCGATCAGGGCCATTTCCCATCATGCTCCTTGGCGGCGGCAGAGGAGGAGGAAACCCCCACTCCCTCTGACCGGCTGATCTTTATTCCATGTGTCGTAACTCGCCTCCTCGGGGCGAACACTCGGAGACGAGGCGAAGGATGGCGAGCTCCGCTGAGCAGGAAAACGACGCCGCTCCGCTCTCGGCAATGACGCTTCAAAGCCGCTCCTCGCCGGACTCCTCGCCGGACTCCTCGCCGCTGGGGCGCTCGCAGCGGGAACAGATGCCGAGGACGAGGCCATCCCAGAGCTGCAGGACCGCCCACTCGCTAAACATCCTGATGACTGTGGTCATGACGATCCGTGGCCTGGATTCATCCCCCATGAAACAGTTACATTTATTAATTTATTGTTTAAATAAAATATAAATGGTTTTCTGTGTCAGTCATATACTGGATACTATGGAGACGAATAAAGCTTCATTTATGAATAATGACAAGTTTGACTTCATTTGTGGTCAGTGTTTGATTATTTTGTTTATTATTGTTGTTTTTTCATTTGATCTTTTTTTGTTCATTTTGTAAAACATATAGTTGATTTTCTTGACTTGTTCGTTTTTTTTGTCAATTTTATTACATATTTGTTTCCTTTGTGCTCATTTCTGTTGAGTTTTTGGGAACAAAAATTCTGCTCATTTTCTTGACTAATTCAGAGTTTTTGTTCTTTTTAAAAAAATGTAAAATATTTTGTTAACTTCGTTTCATTCTGTGGAATATTGATGGTTTTTATGCTCATTTTCTTGACTATTTCTGTAGTTTTTGGTGCATTTTGGAACATATTTGGATTTTGTTCAGTTTGTTTTTAATTTCTCAATTTTTGTGGAATATTTTGATGAGTTTTGTTCATCAACTAATTTTGTTGTCATTGCATTATTATTCATTCTTTTGATTCATTTATTTATATTACGTAATACTTTAAGAATTTTATTGCTTATTTTTTACAGTTCTTAATTTTTCTATATTTTTTTCTCATTGAACAGTTTTTGTTCATTTCTAATGAAAATGCTCATTCTTTTGACAGCGGTGGGTTTTTCTTTTTTTTGGTTCATTTAAAAAATGTCTTTGTTTATTGGAATTTTTGAATATTTTATTTTATTAATTTTGTGTTAATTTCTGTTCATTTTATAGAATATTGTGTTTCACTTTGTTTCATTTTGTTGTGTGTTAATTTTTGTTCATTTTCGCCAGTATTTTGTTTACTTTTGCCCATTTTCTTAATTATTTCATTAACTTCTCTTTATCTCATGGATTTTTAAAATTTTCCTCATTTTTGTTCATTTCTGTTTGTTTTGTGGAAAATGGTTCATTTTGTTCATTCTTGGTATTTTGTTCATTTTCTTGACAGTGTTGTCCATTTTGCGTGCATTTGTGTTAATTTTCATGACTATTTTGTTTCTTTCCGGATCAGTTTTGTTCATTTTATCACTTTTATTGTTATTTAATTTCGTAACTATATTCATTAATCATTTTTGTGATTTTGTTGACATCTCATGTCTTTTGTTGCTTATTTTGTTCACTTATCATTAATTTGATTAATTTGATTTTATAATGATTCTTGTCTTGAAATTTGCTCATTTTGTAGAATTTCCTTAATTTCTTTGCATTTTTCTTAATTTTGCTTCTTATTTTGCTCATTTACAGTTCATTTTCTTGATTATTTTGTTCATTTCTGTGTATTTTCTCAGACTGTTTTGCTCATTTTTGGACATTTCCTTTCATTATTTGGTCCATTTCTTCGTTCTCTTCATAAACTGAAGTGTAAACAATTCACCAGACACAGAAACCTGCTAAAATAAACTCACAACCATGTATTTACCTTCACATATTTCTGTACTGCATAAATTGTGCATCAGAGGTTCATTTAGCAGAAACTAGTCGCACGGATCAGTTGTTTTGGAGGAGGAGGTGTCACTTCAGGGTTTGCATTATGTAAGAATTAATCCGGCACACACTGGACCTGCTTGTGTTCAGACTCATTTAATGACTTATTCAATGGGTGAGTATTATGAAAAGTCATTTTTCATTCATTCGGTCCACATGTGACGTCATGTTCTGTTCAATATGGCCATTATCTCGACTGCAGCTGGTCTGTATTCACTGCTCCACGACGCCAGTGTGTCGACAAAGAGCAGAAGAACTGGGGTTTCTGTGCAGTTAAAATTCTTAGTTTGTCTTCAGAACAGGGTACACGTCGTAGACCTAGTCGGGGGTGAGTTGACCCCTGTTCCAACGTGTCACCGAAGCCACTGACTTAGAACATGTTGTTTCCGAGGCAGGCTGGAAATGCCTGGATGAGCTGCGGTCCTTAACTGCACTACCTTCAGTGTCCACGAGGGGCTGAGTCGAAAAACGAGTCCATGTCCAAAGCTGCGTCCCAATCACAGTCTGTATATATAACTGGACAAAGTGACTGTGACGTCATCCATTAGGTTCTGAAGGGCCGTTTTGAGGCCAATCAGGTTGTCACTTCCTGGATGACGTCTTGGAGCCAAAACATTTTTGGATGAATGGCAACGGGGCTAACAGAGCGTTCATGCCAGGGGACTCATGGGAAGCTAATATTAGCTGCTAGCTTACTGTTACAGAAAAACTTCACCAAGTAGTGTCAAACAAAGTCATATTACAATGTTGTTAGTGTAAACACTTACGTACAGCTGCAGTCGAGTGTATCGCATGTATAACTATGAACATATTAGATAAATAGAAGATACAAAGGTCCGAATCTGCCTGACGTCACTAGTGAACTGTTACTATAGCGACATGTCAATCAAAACCCAGCACGGCAGTGATTTGTTGGATTATTTCCTGTAATATCTTAATAATGGAGAAAAAAATTAAAGATGGACCATCACGTTACTTATTATAGAGTCCAAGTAAAATGTTCGAGACCATGATGATCCATGATAAAAATTTGTTTGCTTAGTATTTTCAGATAGAAGTCCAATGTATTTTTATAGGAAAAAAAGCCAAGCGGTGGGATAATAACTTTACTTCTGCATTGGCCTCACTGAACAGACCTGGTCGTTGCCCCCTGGTCCGAATCCAAGGGCTGCGAAGGCAACACCGAATGGTCGTTAAATGTGACGGTCAAGCACACGGAGGCTGGTCAGTTTGCGTAAATCAGCACGGCTGTTCTCACTCTTGTGTGATGACGTAGCCACCTGTCGTCGACCAGCTGCTGCTTAGAGATGGAGGATTTTTCACACAAGTCTGTGGTTGTTTTGCTTTTTAATGTAATCCGTGAATTGGAAATGCTCCATCTATTTAATTGTGTATTCCTCAAAGCTCCCTGATTCGGCACTACTCCCGTTGGTCATGCATGCAATGCATTATGGGATACAGTGGGCCGTGAAGGATCCATTGATTGTAGACTTCATTACCTGGCCGACGAAGGCTGCGTTTGTCGGTCGCATTTGAAGGAGCTGTCGAAACGGAACAGACTTCATGCTGTTCCGAGAAATGCAGCCCATGTCGGCTGCAGGCCTTGGATTGAGACACAGCTCAGGTTTGCAACCTGCGGCTCCAGGGTCACATGTTGGTCTTTAGCCCCCTCCCCACCAGCTTCTGTTGCTTTGACCAGTGATGGAGGCCACATATTATAATAAATCAAATATAAGCACTAAATCAGCAAAAAGAAGTAAACACAAACAATGTAATGAACAAAAATTAAGATGAAACTTATGAAAATAATCTACAAAATAAATAAAATAAGTAAGAATATGGACAAAATTATTTCTGATCATTAATTGTTTTAACAAAAACTAAGAAAATAAACAAAAGAAGGAAAATTTTGAATTAAAAAAATCATAAGTCTTACAGGACTAAGACAAACCTGAGCAAAATAACACAGAAAATGCTGAAAAAATTCACAAAAATGACCAAATTAATAAATCGTTTGAACCAAAATGGATAAAACATTGGGCAAAATGAATAACATAATTGAAATATAGGCCAAAAAATTAACAAAATAGTCAAAGAAATGATTCAACATCACATTACTGCCGTATGTGGAAGAAAATTCTTATGCAGACTATTTTTTGCCTGTACAATATATGAATTTATGTTTACATTGTGTGTTTCATGGATGGAATGAAATCATGTTACACCAGCATTTGCAGGTACCTCAACTTCATAGTACAAGGACAAAAAGAGGACAGTCACCTCAGACTTGGTTTGTGGACGTATGTCGACATGACAGGACTTCGGTGCCCGTGTGGATTTCCAAACACTCGGGACTGACTCAGTGAATCAAATTACTCAAAAACCCGATTCTGTTCGAGTGATGCATGAAAACTAGAGTCAGTAAATATAACTGCATCCCTTATCGCTACTAGACGCTGCGTAACGAGGCACTTGGCTGCTTTGACCAACAGTGTCTGTACTGGTTGTTGCTGTGTCTCAGCTCATTTGTCTCTCCTCCGTCCACTAAAGGCCCATTTATGCTCCGTTACGTAACAAACGCTGTCAAATGTTGCTGGCCTTCATACTCCAATGTGTACTTTATGTCGGCGTGGTTGTTAAGCTATACATCCACAAGAGGACAGTGTGGAGTTCAGACTGCTTTGTCCTCTACTGTGGAGTTAAGTTGGATTTATCTCTGAAAATACTAAGCGAAAAATTCTTTTCTCATGAGTCATTATGGTCTCAAACATTTTATTTGGACCGTCTAATAAGTGACCTGGTCCATCTTTAACTTTTGCGTCGTTATTAAGACATTACATGAAATAATCTAACAAATCACTGCTGTGCTGGGGTTTGATTGACATGTTGCTATGGTAACTCAACTCACCATTGGGATTAGGCCAAGTCGGACCTTTGTATCTTCTATTTATTCAATATGTGCATAGTTTTACCTGAGATACACTTGACTGCAGTTGTTGGTAAGCGCTTCCAATATGACTTTGTTTAACACTGCTTGGTGAAGTTTTAGCGCACCCGTAGGCTAGCAGCTAGTTAGCTTTCCCTATGCTCCGGTAGCTCCACCGCCATACGTCCAAATATGGTTGCATCCTGTTTTTCATCCACAAGCTCCTCGAAAAAGTACCAAACTTGGCACGTAATGTACACAGAGACCGGACGAATCGCCCGCTTTGTATGCGAATGCGAAATTAGCGTAGAGCATAAACAGGCCTGAACCGCGGCCTGTGGAAGCAGACGCCCACCTACCCAGAAGCCACCTCTGTCCCAGGTGTTTCTCTCAGAGGTTTCTGACATGTTTTCTCTTTATAAAGTGTTTTTAACCCTTGTATTGTCAGTGGATATGTTACTACACTCTCCACCGCCCTCAGAAGTGCCAGTACTCAAATACATTTACTCGTTTACATGTACTCAAGTAGTTTTTCCCATGAGATGTTTTGCAGAGTACTTTACTTTTGCTCCAAGTGAATAAAACAAGAAAAACCATCAACAAACATGAATAAAACTGAACCAAAAAGAAACAAAACTATCTACAAAATAAAAAATAACAAAGAAAATGAAAAAAAAATAGAAGAAAAGGAAAAAAAATCACCAAAATGAACAAAATACTTAAATATGAAGACAATGAACAACATTGAAGAAAGAAGGATGAAAATAATCTTCATACTGAACAAAATAACCAAGAAATGAGCAAAATAATTCAGAAAATGGAACTATCCAGGAAAATGAACAAAGAACAACAAGTTGAACAAAATAACCAAGAAAATAACCAAATCTGAAGGAAAAATGAACAAATCTGAAGGAAAATGAAGTTGTCCTGCAAAACCAACAAAATAAGCAACAAAATGAACCAAAAAAATAAGCCAAAAGAAAGAAAACAATCAAGTAAACTATCAAAGATGAACAATATGATGAAGAAACAGAGCCAAAAAAGCTTAAAAAACACAAATGAATAAAATAAAACACAAAAATGAACAAATCACACAAAAAAAGATGAAATGAATCTGTTCCGTCCTATAAAGTTACTCACTACCTCAAGTACTTCTATGAGTACTTCTACATACTTTTACTGGAGTACTGATTCTGCTTACTCCCTGTAAATATACAAAAAAGGGTCAATTTGATTGAAATACAGTACCAGACAAGGGTTAATTCTTTGCTCTTGACTTGTGAAGCGCCTAGAGATAATCTTAGACTATGACTTGATCTGATGCAGAGGCTCCGCCCACCTCAGCTCCTTCACACTCCACATCGGTCCGTATTTCGGGTTTATCCCATACCAGCTCTTTCACAGTTTGGACGCCTTCAGTATCAACGAAATGAAGAAAATACCGAAGGTGAGAACAAACTTTTTAACGTCTATTTTGCAGGAAAACAAGAAAATGACGCTTCCTGCCGCCGTAAGTGAGCAGTCGTGTGGTGAATATTCACTAGAAAAGGAAAGATGCTAATTGAAGCGTAGAACCGAAGGTGAGCATATTTACAGGACGTCAGTTCGCGCGAGCTGTGTTGAGCAGAGGGATTCCCCCCGTGTGCTTCTCGCCGCCGTTTCCTCAGTTTACTGGAGAACTAGGTCACCCTGTTCACCAGCTTTAGTTTGATTGATGGAAAAGGTCATGAGCTGGATTCAGGCCAAACATGGAGCCAGGAGCACCGTTCAACTTGGATTATTTCTACACTGTTCATCTTAAAATACAAACACACTGTTCTCTGCTCGGCCAGAGACTCAAGAAGCTCATCCAGATAAATACACGTTCAGAACGACTGGGTTCAGACGAGGAGGAGACGAGGGGTTTTGATGAGCATAGATGGTCACTGAGGAAAGATGCATGTGATTTTTGGACAGTTTAAACCTCTTAAGCCCTGAGCCTCTTTCTCTGAAAATAACCCACAATAAATCATGTTTTCCTCAGCTTCTACAAGACCTACATGTCTAATCTTAGTGTCAGATGGAAGTGGGGTGCTTACGGACTGCTGTTGATGTGAAAATCTGAAAATAAATGATACCCAGTGACAGTAAATAAGGTTTTAAATACATAAATCTGCATTCCATCTGGAAAATATCCACACATTTGCATCAAATATGAAGCCATTTCTCAGTAGGGAAGGCTACAAAGCCAGAAATGACTGAATCAATGTGTGGATAACAACTGCACCAAGTTTTTTGAGAATCGAGTAAAGCAGGACAAAGATACACATGTTTTTGTTAAAAAAAATACAGGTGGAAATGCACCGTGCCAAATTTGGCACATGTCAGCACGGTTTGGCACAGTTCAGCGCCAGTGAATAAATCAATAGGTCAATAAGTCTCATCATAGGTTGTAACAGTCAAAACAAAAGAGTTTATGACTAAATCAGCCAGTAAATTCAATATGTGTTTGTTTCTTTGTCTGGTCCATATGTTTGTCCATGACATGTCATCAACACATCTGGTAAAATGAGTCACGGCTGGAGTAAGTTTGTAGCTTTTTCTCAGACAATCCATTGTTTTCGATCCATAATGTTCCAAAAGTGTTGAAAACAAACCCGGAAGCAATTGAGGCATGTGCACCCCCAAAACTGTCTGACGTCTTCATGCGCTTCATGCACTTTACAAGTTATTTTGATCATTTCTGCCCATTTTGTTTTGCATTTTTATTTCTGTTGATTTGTGGTTATTTTGTTCCTTTTTTATTAATTTACGGAATTATTTTTTCACTTTACTCATTTTGTTGCTTAGTTTGTTCTTTTTTGTGTTTTGTTTGTTTTTTTTTGTTCTTTATTTTGTTAATTTTCGGCTCATGTATTGGGTCTCATGTAAATTTGTGTTCATTTTACTAAAACGATTGCTTTGTCGTCTGGCATTATTTCCAGCCGTGGTTGGATGTTTTGAAGCCAGCGCTCTGCCCCGTGGCCGCCTGGATTCTCTGTCCTCGATGAGTCACGGTGCTGCAGAGACGTGTGACTGGAGGAAAACTCAACCACACTCGGAGACAGAATAAAGAACAGACTCAAACCTGCTGACAAAGGCTCTGCCAGACGCGCTGTGATTCTGCACCGTGAACAGAGGCAGCGGCGTGGGCTGTGGTGCATAGAACGTGGATGTCATCACCGTGACACCAAACACTGGTTGTCAGACCGGCGATTTTTCGGTACATCTGGGCAATAAATTGATAATTATCGTTATTATGACACTGTTCCTGACTTGTTAAAGTGATTTTAATTCAGAAAGGAAGGGATGGCAGGGTGATGAGTGAATGTCCAGGTGTATAATTCAACTCTTTTGTATGTGCTAATGAAGCCCTAAAGGGCACTGAAACCTGCTGAATTTCCCTGATTAGCAGAGTGATTCTGCCGCTCGTGTTGTTGTGTCACCGTAGTCTTTTAATACGTTATTTCAGATTCAAACCGACAAACAAATTAACCAATGGAAGACTGTTTTATTTCAGCCGTTCCCACATGGTAAAGAAATCCCGAAAGGCTCTTACACCTGCTGAACTTCCCCGACTAACAGAGTGATTCTACAGCCTGTCTTGGTGTCACTGTGGTTCAGATTCAAGCCGATAGAAGACCTTAACCCGTGGTCTGCTGGTTCAGAACAGAGCCACGTGAAGATGATCAATTCAACAGACCACCAAACGGAACGACTGAACGACAGGTGGGCTGTTCAACCTTGATTGGAGGAGATTTTCTCTGCAAATGTCATGACATAGAGGTGTTGTGTCTTCAAAATTTAAAACGATTTTAAGACAGGAAAATTCTGTTTTTTATATATTTGCTGGTTACTATGTCTCTTATCACCAGTATTGTCATGTTCCATGACAATTAAGTTTGTATAAATTTTATGTCACTTTTGTCTTTTTTGTAATAAATCAAAGCCACAAATAATCATCCATGTTCTTCCATTTTCAATCAGGACACAAACTTACCACGTGAAACAATACATAACTAACAATCATCCTTTGTGAATGATATAGGAATTTGATGTTTTCCGGTCTTGCCCAACTCTAGAGTATGAATGATGTGGATGCTTTTACAACAACGTGAACTATTTGGCACCATTTGGAAATTTTGTCACCATCTTGGATTTGTGAATCAAAAGTTTTTATACTTGGACAAAGTGGCCATAAAGAGATCAAGGATTGGTTTAAAAAAAAAAGCTGTTAAAGGTTGCTTATTTGTGCAGGAAATCACAATGTTGATGAGAGAATTTTCTCTAAATCCACATGAATTGTACACACTGGTCCTTTAAGACCCGTTTACACCGGCGTCATTCTCCAGACAGACAAAAATATCTTATAAAGACGCCAAAATCAGGTGTGGAGAAGCGTGACCTGTATTCTCAGCTGTCCACCCGTTCTTTGTGACCTGCTGTCGCTTCCTGACGACGCTGTATACATGTCCAAATCCTCACCTGGTGGGTTTTCTCCTCCAGCCGAGCGGGTCTTAGCGAGGTCGTCGGCGTGGATGATAGAATCTCAGCTGATGAAACCGTTGTGTTTCAACGTGCACAGATGACGCATTCATGGACAAAATAGTCCGATTTCTGCCCCGTTCCGAAGAGCAGAGCTTCCTAATGAGTCATATCCGTGGCTAATAAAAATCAAGATTACACTAATATTCCTGTTTACATGCCGCGGTGCACATTTCATATTGAAAATGTTTTTCAGTCTGTCTTTCATTCTTCCAAACACCCTCTTGAAAAGGTCACTTCTTTCATCTTCACTCAGCCTCTTCATCATAATGTCTCACAGTAGATGAAGTTCTGCATCCAAACAGTGGACTATTCATCTGCACCAGAGACAACGTTCGTCTCGGGCCAGGTGATCTTTTCAAATTTTCAGACTTTCCTACTCAGCTAACAGCAATTAAAATGTCCAGCATACCAGTGTGATTACGGGGTTTTTACCATGATGTGCTGTGGATTGCATCGTTAAATCAGCTAAACTAGTAAGATTATGATCCTCCAAGAAAGGTGGATGTTGGTTTTACGATTCTGTGTCCTCAGACCTGTCCATTCAATGCGATATTACTTGAAACATGCGACAACAACTTTAATGGCCCCATCCTGACTATTTTTTGGATGGGTGTTACTAGTGCTTATAACAAAAAAAAAAGACTTATAAATACTCAAAAGTATGCTATTTGGCAGCGGTATATTTAAATGGATACTTTACCATCATGGGCAATCATCTCAACCCTAGTTGAAGCCTCTTAATGATAAAACTTGACACAATAGACCAGTCCCTGTTACCTCAACTGGCTCCAAGAACCCAGCCACTTTACTAAACAACCTCATTTCATCTGTTTATATCTGTGGTTTTCTTTTGTTCATGACCCGGAGCTCATGACCATTGGTGGAGGTTTGTATCACAATGTTTTGTCCACATGGTATGAATCAGTGATGGAGTATCCATAATGGAAACCATTGAACTGCTGTTTAGAGTCCAACTGGGTTGTTACTTCCTGAATTACATTTTGGATGTGAGAATATTTAGACAACCAAAGGCAGTGCTGCAGGAACGCTGTTTGTCAGAGATCTTATGGGTAAGCTAATGCCAAATGTTAGCTTACTCAGTCGGTAAAACTTCATTAAGCATTGCTTTAAAATCATATTATGGTGTCATTAGTGTAAACACTGAACCACAACTACAGCCGAGTGTCTGTCAGGAAAAACTGAACTACGAAGGTCCGACTCGGTCCAACTCGACAGGTGAGTGGAGCTGCGGTACAGATCTATCAAGCAAAGCCCAGCACAGCAGAGATTTATCAGACTATTTATTGCAACATTTAATAACAGACCCAGATTATCCAGATCACTGATTAGAAAGTCCAAATTAAATGTCTGAGGCTGTGAAACAAATTAATCAACATCCATCCTCTTCCTCTTATCCTGATCAGAGTCGCGAGGACATCAGCCTGAGCAGAGAAGCCCAGACTTCCCTCACCCCACCCATCTCCTCCAGCTCCTCTGGGGGGACCCCCAGGCCAATCAAGAGGCCTAGTCCCTCCAACGTGTCCTGGTTCTGCCCGAGGGCCTCCTCCCAGTTGAAGCTAGTTTTGGCAACCGGAGATTGGACCACCCAGGCCCCTGCCTTCGTTGCCACCCAAACCACAAAGCACTGGACCCTTATGACCCTTCCTGCAGGTGGTGGGCCCATAGGAAGGCATAGTCATGAGGGTCTTCTAAATCTGACCTGTCACCTACTGCAGGACAAGTTTGTCTTGGGAGACCCTACCGGGGTACAACATAGCTCCTAGGATCACTCAGGCACACAAACCTCCACCATGATGATTTAAAAATAGTGTTAACATGTTGCTAATTAAAACATGCCAAATTTCATGTAGTACATAAAGGGTCTGAATATTTTTTGCAGCTCTAGACATTTTTTCCTTTTCTCTTTAGATTGTAAAGGTTGCCGACACCTGGTCTATGCGAGTCTGGGAATCGTGGAGCTGAATGGTGTCCCCAGTGGCTATTGGTGATATTACAACTTTAATTATTTCCACATCAACCTCACTGCACAACCCCTGTCCAGGAACACTGGGTAAAACCAGCAATAGAGACATACTCTAGTTGTTTACACGTCCAAAGCATACAGTATATCATTACATCCCACATATAAGAAAAAATATCCAGTGCTGCTTCATGAATAATATGATATGTGATGAATGTAATATTAGTGTACATGTAAACGTAGTCTGTTTTAATGAGGACTTAGTTACAGCAGTTTTTATGACACTTTCGTCGCCACAGGTGTAAAAACCACAACACAAAGCAGCCGACGCCACTCCGGTTTCCAGCCTCCTCCTCTGCTTCTTCATCTTCAGCGTCTTTTATACTCCGGCTAAGTGCACTTTATCTGATGAGGCCGCTGGGGGAGGGGTGGGTGCAGATATTTTACACAGCTACAGTAAGAATCAACTAATCAATCACCCACACAGTCAATCAATCAATGGAACGCCCAGGCAGCTGGTGTGGATCTGCTGTGTAAGCTTTGGCAGGAAAAACAGAAGAAACTAAGTGGAAGCGAAGAAACTGTCATTTGTAGAGTTTGATGCAGAAAAAAAGAAATATACAAACTGGACTTACAGTGCAGCAATAAATCAGTAATTACTATCATGTTTTGTGTCATGATGTTCAATAAAGATTTTTTGTTTCTTAGAATTTAATTTTTTGTTCTTAGTTCTGTTTGTTTGATTTATTCACTCCGATTTATTTTTATGATTTTAAATCAAAATAAATGTAAACATTGAAATGTAAAATTTGTCTTTTGGCTTCCTTTACAGCGTTTTTGTATCTTTAATCTTTTACTGTTTTTCTTTTATCTTTTTGTGTCTTTTTGTCCCTTTGCATCTTCTGCATAATTTCTTTGTTTCTTTAGTGATGTATAGCACGACAATGATCAAATCTCTAATCGTGAACATGTTCATCACGGGAAACTTCTCCAGACATCCAGCTCCAGATGAAATGTTTCCAGCTCTCAATGAAATGTTTCCAGCTCTCGATGAAATGTTTCCAGCTCTAGACGAAATGTTTCCAGCTCTAGACGAAATGTTTCCAGCTCCAGATGAAATGTTTCCAGCTCCAGATGAAATGTTTCCAGCTCTCAATGAAATGTTTCCAGCTCCAGATGAAATGTTTCCAGCTCTACATGAAATGTTTCCAGCTCGAGATGAAATGTTTCCAGCTCGAGATGAAATGTTTCCAGCTCTACATGAAATGTTTCCAGCTCGAGATGAAATGTTTCCAGCTCTACATGAAATGTTTCCAGCTCTACATGAAATGTTTCCAGCTCTAGAGGAAATGTTTCCAGCTCTAGATAACATATTTCCAGTTCTGCAGGAAACTTCTCCAACTCTATATGAAATATTTTTAACTACAGAATCTACACTTCTAGCTCTAAAAGCAAAGTGTTTCATCTAGAGCTGTTTCTTCTACAACAGAATCATCTAGAGCTACTCAAGAAGAATCATTTCCAAATGCAGATGAATTATCTTCAGCTCTGGACTAAACATTTCCAGGTCTAGAGGAAACATTTTCGAGTCTAGAAGAAATGTTTGTTTTTTATCTAGAGCTGTACATGTTTCCTCTTCAGCTCTTGATGAAACATTTCCTCTCGAGCATACATGTCAAACTCACAGCCTGCAGGACAATATCACATCTATACTGTAACTGGCCTGCTGCTATGTAGCGTGCATACCAATGACACTACAGATCCCACAATGCAACAGCACCAGGTCCATTCTGGCTGCTCACACCTGCGCTGCCCCTCACATTTCAGAGAGTGAACAGCAACTCAGTTCGGATTAAAAGTCAGCTATAACACCACGAAAAGAAAAGGATGGATGGAGCGTGTCCTCACAGAGGATCAGTTCAGAGACATGTCCACCTTGTGGGCGGAGCTGATGCTTATGCTGTAATTACAGAACGTGATGACAGCACTGTGAGACAAAACACCAGGCAGGTAAGCTGCAGAATGAAAGAATTCAAAAGTCTACCACTTCAGACTATGTTCATGAAATCACAACATGAAGATGACATGACAAACAGTTTTATGGAGGCAGAAGAAACAACTCCACGAGCCTCCTACTGCAGCCTTTTACTGACGGAGAGTTTGTGAAGCGGAGCTGGATGAAAGTACCTGACATCATGTGTCCAGACGAAAAGCAAACACTTCTACATACAGCATCATTAGGAATCCTGTCACTGATCATGTACATGAGCTTCGCAGTGATTTACAAGCACAGCTGATGGAAAAGAGAAAAGACTAACACCACATTCTCCCGGTGTGGTCGAGAACAGTCACACTGTTCGTCTCTGTCTTCATCTGCGGATGCGATAGAAACTTAAGGAAGTAAATGGACGCTGCAGCCACGATGAAGTATCAATGTGTAATTAAATCAAACTGTCTTGGGACAGACTGATGGGACTCGTAACACCAGGGATGTGCAATGAAAGGAGCTGATCACTGCAGAGAAGTTGCACACCTGCACAGGTGAGCTGGAAACCATGAGAGGAGCATTAGAGCAGAGGAGACTGAACATACGATGACAGTGAACACAGAGGAGACTGTTGATGGTTAATGTATTTTTTAGATTTTTGTTGTAGGATTGTAGTTTTCTGTGTCTCAGTTTGTTCTAAACATACCTTGAAGTTCATATTTATGTATGAATAATGCATTATACCCCCGATTAAAACAGAGAGTTTAAGGCTGTTGCAGAAATATTGACCCTGTCGGGCCCCCAACATTGACCCAGGATTCAATTTTGGCCCCCGCTGTGAATGAGTTTGACACCCCTGCCCTAGAGGAAACATGTTCCGTTCCAGTCGAAACATTTCCAGCTGTAAATGGAACATATCCAGCTCTAAAGGAAATGTGTCCAGCTTTAAAGGGAACATTTCCAGCTCTGGTTGAAGCTTCTCCTGCTCTACCCGAAAGACTTCAGCACTAGAAGAAACATTTCCAGCTCTAAAAAAGAAGTGTTTCATCTAGAGCTGGAAATATTTCCTCATCGAGCGCTACTCGAGATGAATCATTTCCAGCTCTAGACGTTAGCATTAGTGTTCAATCTGCTGGAATCAGAGGAGCTGATGTGCCAGTGTGGTATGTGGAATAAATGTACGGTATCACATTCACTGTTACATCAGGTTGACTGAAAATAAGCGCTACAGTATCCACAACTATCTCCTTACATCCAGTAAAGCCTCTCTGCGGTCAGGGAAGGAGTGGAGAAGGAGGAAAAACAGGCTGAGTGACGCGTCCTCCAGGCGTTTATCAAGTTTAACTGTTTTCTCTTTTACACGAGGGAATCTGAGAGCCTCGGCGACTCCGAGGTGAGGAGGAGGGAGGAAAAAAAGATAGCCGAGGCTCATTGTCATGCTTAATCTGCGGGTCATTGACACCATCGCCATGCCAACCAACCCTGGCCGTCGCCATGGAAACCGTTGACAGGTTACACAGAAGCCCCCCGCTCGCCCAGGTGTGGGGAGGGGGAGAGCGCAGAAGACGTCGAGCCGCCACCTGTGTCACATTCAGCTTGTAAGGACACGAGACACCGTGATTGGTCGGAGCTCATAAAAACTGGACCAATAAAAACATGCCATTTAAATCACTGTCTGTCTGTAAGGCTCCTTTTTTTAGTGAAGTTGCAGACGAAAATGACCCCGAAAATGACAAAAACATCAAATAAGAAACGGTTGTTTGTAATTTAAAGTGGTTAATAAAAGGTGCAATAGCACAAAACCACATAAAACATGCAAAAGTAGAATAAGACACAAAAAATGAAAATAATATAAACGATGCAAAATAATGAAACCAACATGACCGACAGAAAAATAAAAACAGGACAAAGAAGGAAGCATCAGATGCAAAAAAAGGCACAAAAATCTCCAAAACAATACAAAAAACACCAAAGCTGCAGGTTAGAGAGATGCATTCAGTCGCAATGAACCTTTAAAGACATGAGACGCTGTGATTGGTCAAAACATGTAAAATGCTACCAATAAAAACAGGTTATATGAGTCTGGAATGCTGATTTTCGGTGCCAATGAAGATGAAAATCATCCCCAACATGAACAGTAAAATTGAATAACAAATGAAATGATGAAGAAAATGAACAAAATCAGCAACATAAGTAGAAATTAAACAGTGTCCCAAGAATGCTCCATGCTGGATCCCAATCTTAAGACAGTTATTTGTGTCTTCAAATGGTTCGTGAAAACGACATGAAATGTGCACAAATGAGCAAAAGACAAAAAAAAATGTAAATATAAAAGGTGTAAAATAATGAAACCAACATGAACAACATAGAATGATGAAAATGGGAGCAAGCAAAAAAGAAAAAATGTAAAACATGTTAAAAAAAAGGACATAAATCCCCCAAACAATGCAAGACATAAATGATCCAGACTAGAGAGAGACATCCAGTCACAATCAGCCTTTAAAGACACGAGATGCAGTGATTGGTCGGAACAAGTAAAGAGACAGCCAATAAAAAACACACATAAATCTGTGTCTGTCTTACAATCATAAAGGGTCATTTGGTGTCAAGTGGAAGAAACCAAATTTGTGGTTTAAAGTCATCACTAAAGATGCAAATAGAAATGAAGGAAATTTTTTTTAAAAATGCAACAAGAAACATAAAAGACGCAAACAGATTAAGATAAGACTTTTATGGTCTAAAAGATGATATAAGTGCAAACATTAACTACAGTTTTAAGGGTGCAGAAAATGATAAATTGTGTAAAAGATGCAAAAAAATGAAAATAACTCAAAAGGCAATAAAAGGAGAAAATAAAAGACACCGATAAAAGATGCAAAAAGTTAAAAACATGTAAAAGATGCAAAGATGATATAAAATACACAAAAAAAAGATGCAAAAGAGGCAAATGGATGCAAACAACATAGAAGATGTATAAAGTCATAAAAGATGCAAAATAATATAAACTGGCAGGGAATATAATGTGTTTTAGACTGCGAAAGTAAGCCTTTTAATGAATTAAATTTGTGACATACATTTAAAGGAGAAATTCTGTGCATTTTTTGGCTTAATAGTTAAAGTTTCCTGACCCCAAAGATGATATAAATGCAGTTTTACGCTTCAAAATCCCTATGTGTTGGTTTCTTTGCTGATTTCTTTTCCCTTTGCTCAAACCTGCCTGAAAAAAATCCCGTTTTGGTCCTGGATCTGAGTGATAACACAGTTGGACCAATCAGAATTCATGGGGTGTGGCTTATGCAAATAAAACAAGATGCCAGTAGGGAGTGGTGTGAAATGAACCATGGCAAGCGTCGACCTGAGTCCGGGTGGGCGGGACCTAGGCCTCAGGCTGAGGTGATTGACAGGAGATGTAACATCACACCTGAGGGGTTTCCATTCAGATTCAGCTGAACCGGATCAGAAAAGCTCTGTGCACTTTTTGTCCCTGAACTGAGTGTTTTGATACTGCAAAATTATTTTAGGGCCAATTTTATCATGTTAAAAAACACAGAAACCTGATTTTTCATAATTTGTCCTTTAAAGGTTTCTGAAGTCCAATGACAATTAGACACTAAGTCATTAAATTCTTGAAATATGCCTGATTTTTTTCCTTAAACCTCTTAAAACCCTAACAGCTCTGCAACAAAAAGCATAAAACACTGCACTAACCACATACAAATAATCATATTGCACAGAAGATTAAACAGGAGAAACTCAAGCACACATAAGTCATATTCACACACAACATCAAATACCAAAATCCTAAAAAAGAGGCTTAAGAAGTTAAAACTCCTTGGACCCCATGGATGCGCATTAATATTCAAATCTGCTCCAAAATTTAAATGCAAACTTCCCAGGCTTAGTTGCTGCTAATAAACAAATTCTGTGTCGTGCACTTCAGACAGACCGAAATTCATCATGTTCAACTGAAATTACGTTTAAAACATTATTTATATTTCAAAATCGTTCATTCACTCGCCTATCTCTCTCAGCCTAGGCAGTAGATTAAAGTCTCTGGTTATATGGCTCCACCGCATCAGCATAGTCAATATCCCCAGGGTCTATGACACAGTGGATCTCAAAAGTCTACACACCCCTGTTCAAATGCCAGGTTTTTGTGATGTAAAAAATTGACACCAAGATAA